>JACXGM010004782.1:0-20419 GCA_016801145.1 Umbra pygmaea
AGTAATTAGTATGTGTTTGTATTTAGTCATGGTGTTCTCCCCTTGTCTCTTGTCGATCAATGTCTCCCTGTACGCGTTCCTGTTCGTGCCTTATATATTTACTTGTAAAGCCCCACGCGGCAGTATTCTTTTGTTTTGGAATAAAGTATATTGGATTATTGAACCTTCGCGCCTGTCTCTAAGCATTGAACGTGACAGACGGTAACAGAGCTCTAATGAAATCAGGGGAATGCAATCACCTTATTACAAGCATATTTTGTTAAACTATTATAAAACACTTTTAAAACAAACAAGGCTTGATTAGAACTGCAAACTGCTGCATCAATGGTACAGTAAAAAGACAAACCTATTAGGAGCATTGTTTTTTTTTAAGTGGTCTAGCACCACCCAGCGACAGGTATAGACCATTTATTGGCAACTAAGTCCACTGATTCACGAGGTATGAGTGGCACAACTTTAGTGTAAAACATCTGTAGTATGATGATTAAGAGATTTTCTCCCAAAAATCATCACTCTGGAAAATCTTCTGATAAATATAGCCCACAGAGTTTGAATAAACTATAGTTACTGAAAAATAAAACGTTTTTATATTTGTCTTTGTTTGTGAGATACCATCATTTGGACCTTGAGTCAATATACCCAATCTGCCCCTGAAAAACTATTTATATATTTTAATTCAAAAGACAGAATGACCACGCACGTCTGCCACCAAGAATTGAACCTCAGCATTTCACGAAGCTTGGACGCTGCCATTGGACGTGACTCAACGCGAGTAGTATAGCAGGTATAATTTATTTCAAAGTGAGCGTTCCTTAACAGCAGATGTTCCACGGCAATGCTGTACTATAGTGTAGCTTTACGGTAAGTTAGACTTTTTTTTCTTCCATTTTTCTCCCCTCCCATAACGGTCTTGTCCAATTCCCACTGATGTTGCCTTGTTGGCAGCTCCACAACTCCTTGTACAGATGTGGGATGGTGAGAGGGGCTCTTATAGGTCATCCAACCATGTCGCACAGCCGGTCGATTCTTTTCACACTGCTCCTCCATCAGCTCATGCACAGGATGATTACGCTCACCAACTATAATTCTGTGAATTTACAGGTGCCCGATCTGCAAATTTGCTCGATAGCAATGTGGCAAGGGAGAAAATCTGACTTATTTATCCAAAATCCCAGGCAGCGCTACAAAAATGTGTGCTGCCTTGTGCTGGGAGTCGGGAAATATTTGGAGAAGCCATAGTCAGGCTTATACCTCTGACTGTTATAACGTAGACTGTCCTGCAATGCAGCAACTTAGCTTACTATGCCACATGGACCCTCTGACTAGGTTTGATTCTTGTTGATGTAACAAGAATTACACCTGATCCTCCTCGGCACTAATGATAAGGATGGGGGCGTGCTCTTTCCTCCGTTTCCTGTAGTCGCCATTCAGAGGGTTGGCTGGCATCATGATGCAAGGTCAATTACCTTTTCTATGTAGGTGATCTCATCACTGTTGAGGATTTGGCCCACCACAGTTCTGTCATCGGCAAACTTGATAGTGTTGGAGAAATATTCAAATTGTAGTGGGTCTAAAGCAAGGGTCAGCAACTTCGGTCCTGGAGGGCCGAAACACTTCAGATTTTTGGTTTCTCTTTCTAATAAGGGACTGGTTTATACCTGGGAAAACAGGTGATTTCAATTAACTACTAAGTAAAATAGAAAATCTGAAGTGTTTTGGCCTTCCAGGACCGGAGTTGCATACCCCTGGTCTAAAGTGTCTGGGATGATGGTTTGGATGTGGGCATTACCAGTCATTCCAACACTTCATGTGTATTGTTATGAGTGCAACAGTATGGTATTCATTTAGGGAGATTGTCTTGGGGGTCTTAGGAATGGGAACGATTGTAATCTTCTTGAAGAAGTTTGGGATTACTGACAGGATCCGTGAGAGATTGGTTTTACCTGGATTTCTGCATAAATTTATGATAAAATTTGATCTGATCTTCAACTAAGTTACAACAATAGATGGTGCAGATTTAGCTCCTTAACGAAGTACAGAGGTTCTGTTCAAGAATGGCCTTTTTGTGTAACGCAATGTTATGTTAATTGTTTAACATTATTTTTAGTTTATCGTCTAAAATGTATTTGTGGTCTTGCCTAAGGATACTATACGAATGTGAGTATGTGTGTTATAGTAGTTTTGGTCAGTCGAATTAATGTAACTAAAGTTGGAGAACTACTTATGGCAAAGCATGCCCAATAATTACATCTAGAAAGACTGACCAGTATAACTTCTGTTGTTTTCTAACAATACAGAATAAGGATTGTTTTCTTTTTTTAATATATTTGTTTATAAAGATTGACAAAAAAATAACAGCAAAGATGCTGTGTCTAGCAATATATCAATACATTTTTACCATTTGAATCCCCCCAACATAATCCCCAAACCCCATACCACCCTCCCCCACTATACCGTGTTCACTTGAATCAGTAAACTGAATTAATACATTTGTTTTGTAAACAATTTTACTGTTCCCGCAGTATAATTATATTCTTAATGTTAACAAGGCTGTTTTGTTGACATTGTCTTTCAGATACCTTGACCAGACCCTAACCATTCATCCTGACCCAAGATAACTGCTATGGGACCATCCAGCATAGAGCCCTGTATTGCACTGCTGGTTTGCTTCTAAAGCTAAGCAGAGTCGGGCCTGGTTAGTCCCTGGATGGGAGACCAGTGCTGCTGGAAGTGGTGTTGGAGGGCTAGTAGGGGGCACTCTTCCCTCTGGTCTAAAGATTATTCCCAATGCCCCAGGGCAGTAATGGGGACATCTGAGGCCTGGCTTTCTCTCACACCTTATTCAACGCATAGGATTTCCTGAGAGGAGTTAAGATTCAGGGAAAGGGGCGGACCACACAGTGGACCACACAAAGGTGAGCCCGAGGTGAAGACCAACAGATCAACTTATGTACAAATACTGTACCTATTTGATGTTTTCTTGATCGTCCGATAAATAGAGGTTTTATTATACATATATCACAAGGTTTGCATTTGTCATGCCTTCTCTCCACAGAGTTAACAGTGACAAATGCAGTTTATTTCTACTCTGGCCAGTGAACTGATTCCCATTTTGTATGCAGCAGGAATATAGTGGGTGTCACCTGATCGGAGAGGATAAATCTCTTGTTTTAGTTAGCTTTGTTGAGTCTTTATCGAAAACAATACTCCTGACAAGCTATTTGTCATACCTGGGTGGTAGAGTAGATTTTTAGACTAAACTATATAGTTTTGTTAGGCCGAAGGATGACAGGACTCAGGAACGTAAACTATTTTGTGTATGTAATTTGTATTTCATTGTCCGGTTAAAGAGTTGTATTTTATGCCTTTAATTGGAATTAAATGTTATTTAATTTTAAACGTTTAATTTTAAAAGTTCTGTCTGAGACTTCCTAAGTTTATCCTAAGAATATCTCCAGTGGAGATCTTCAGGAAATCATTGCTATATCTGCCTATGCTTAGTTTGGATTCTATCACCCACACACACACACACACACATACCTTACTAACCACGCTAATTCTAAACAGTTCATGTTCCGGAAGCATTCCTGGTTGGAGTATATGGGCCGATGTTGACACTGACTACCGCTGGTTGAGGAGGACTTAGAGAAGATGTGTTTGCTTTGAACATAAGACATGTTTAGTATTGCTTGGGGCGTCAAGACTAGCTACCGAGCGGATTCCAAGCTAACAGCTGTTAGAGCTCAGGTGAACTCGCTCAGTTATTTTATACACACATGGAGTCAGATTTATAGATATTGAATATCAACAAGGTCACCACAATTCTCACTACGCTTTAAATTAAGCATTCCTAGTATATATACTCAGCAGATTGCCTCCGGGGGGAAAAGGAGTATTTTATATATAATTATTAATGTATTCATTTTCACAAGTGCATATAAATAATATTTCTCCCCCCTACTACAGTATTGAAAATAGTGCCTTATTATTTTTCATGTAGCCTAGCTTTCCAGAGACTCTAATATAAAAACAAGCCCTGATGGGTGAAAAACAAGCCCTGAAAGATTGTGATGCACGAGCAGTTGAGAACATCCACTCTGTGTTTTTATTCGTTTGTATTTTCTGTGATCTAGGACAAAAATTGCCATATTGCTTTCATTTTGTAGCTTTCAATGACAACTGATTACCTCAAGAGCAGGTGAAGCAAATTGAGACAATATTGAAGGCAATCGTGTACAATTTGCAAACAACATCTGTGGGTGTCGGTTTAATTCCCACTGGGGCCACATGTACATTTACTAGATGTAATCCTGTACATCTACTAGGTTGTAGATGTCATAGTTTAGTAGTTGAGGTACAGGGACTGATTGCTTTATTTTTTTATTCTGGGAACCCCTCTAGGTGCATATCAAACCCTATTGCTATGACGTCTTGGAGAGTTTGGTGGTGATGTGTGTAGCGTGGACAACAAAATGTTTGTTGTAGATTTACCCTGCCAGGGGATCTGTTACTCCCCATAGATACCCAGGAAGATTTGGCATTGCTTGACAACAGTTAGCGGCAGGATAAAGAGCTCCAGAAATGATTTGTAAGTGTGCTGATTTCGTTTATAACACCTTAGGTTAATCTAAAAAGTAAAATCAAGACTGTACATTGCATATTCTACTGTCTGAATTGACAGCCTGTCACATTTTATATTTATGTATGAGAAGCTTCAGAGGAATATAATTTGTAACACATTTGGATTTTCAGATTTTGCCAATCAAATGTGGGAGGGACCTTAAGACAACTGTGTGGCTAATGCTTCAGAGTATCTTCTCTAATCACCTTCCCATTAATACAACCTGGACTGGTGTACGGGATAAAACATGTTTTAGAGACATGTTCCTGAAGACCATTGTTCAAAGTAAGTTGGATATATTTTTTATATTTAAGTAGATGTGTATGGCCTCATACCATTCAAATTGAATGACAGATCTGTATTTTCTACAGGAGCACATCCAGAAGAACTCACTGATGAGGCAGTCCAGGTTAACATTACACATTACCCGAAAAAAGCATCTGATCATGAAGGTGGAAAAAAGAGACACACAGCTGAGAGGGACCCACAGCCGACCCCTTAAACCTAGGCTGACTTCTAACACTGACAACTGGAACCCTTTCTGTATCCTGCAGTCAGTAACATCAAGACCCCTAAAGAAGTCAGAAGTGTCAGACTACACTCACCCAATCCACACTGTTCACTGTGGAAGTAAATTTTTCCTCCCAATTCCCTGTGACCCTGCCTTGAGGGAAGCTCTTTGGACAGATATGGGATGGCAAGGTTGTTGGTCCTTTATACAGGCACATGAAGAATCACTGAAGATATTCCAATTTGCGCTGCTTCATTCTGGAGCTCGGGGAACACCGGAGAACCTCTCAGGCTTGAACCACTTGTCATGACCTAGACTGTCCTGCAATTCTTAGCCCACTATGCCGCACAGACCACAACCACTCCAGACATTCTGATTGGCTGTGTTCTCTACAGCTCGATTTCCTGCTGTTATTGCATTTGTTCCCAGTTGTAGTCATGTGTAAATTGAATGTTAAAATGTATATTATACCTTGTATCCTGTACATTATTTGATACCAAAGATCTCAATTACTTCATATACAATTTGCTGCTTATTTCAATTACAGTATTTAAATATAATTTAAATATATTTAAATATATTTAAATATATTTACTAATACCTAATATCTGCAAATTATCTGGTACCAAATATTCTACTTACAGTGAGTTTAGAATTAGCTTTTTTATTTCATTGTTTTGGTTGTTGTTATTATAATAGATGATGGGGACATATTATAGACACTGCAGACATTCAGTAAAGACGTCTCCCATCATTGGTATTTCAAAGCCACTGAAGTGTAATTACATGAAACAGTTTACTGGGCTGAGTTTAAAACCACTATTTACAGTTCAATTTCTTTGAATTCAAAATCTGCCAATTCAAATGCAGTAATAATAAATGCAGCTGGAAAATACAACATTTTTAGTTTTTCATATTTCAGGCAATACCTTTGGTATGTTCTTAATTGAATGGGTGTTGGCTGGAAAAGGCAACACCCATAAATCACATTAAAATAGTTCTGAGGGAACTATTTTGTAAAACCGAAATATGTCAAATATGAACGTATGAGAGGGTCAATTACGTTTGTAGGGAACTAAATTGAACACTCGAATAACGTTCAATATGAACATTAGTAGATCATGATGTAGCATGTAAATAGCATAGTTTTTGCCAGGGCGGAGGACAGGGATGGTGGATGGGCGTATAAATCCGCGACTTGCATGCCAGTGTTCGCGAGTTCAAATCCAGACCGGCACTTTGTGTGTTTTGTTCTACAATTGCGTGCGTCATGCAGACACGCGGTTGTCGGTTTTTGTAATGTTAACCCTAACCTTAATTCTAACCTTAACCTCAGTAACGTCATATCTAACCTTAACCGTTAGTATCCTCCTACCTAACCTTAACTGTGAATGTTGCAATATAATTTTGAACGCTATGGAATGTATGGAATGTTCTCGCATAAATCCGCTAAACCAAATGTACCAGAGCAACGTAATTCAAGTACAAATATAGCCTAATAACAAAACGTGCAAACGTGAAACACCCTAAATAGGTTGGCATAGAACGTAATTTAGGTTTTCAAAATAGTTTCCTGAGAACGTAATTTGGAGAAATTCTAAGATTTACGGTTGCAGCCAGGAAAAGGCTTAGGAGAGAGGTAACCAAGATATTTTACCTGCTTGTGTTATTATAGCCATTGAAGAACTGTTTCCCTCTCCTGGTGGACATTATGCTGTATACAAAGAAGTTAAGGGTCTTTCAGGGGGAGTATTCAATAGTTGTGGTCTTTTACACTTCTTCATAAGAGACTGGGCAGCATATTATATTTGGACTATCTCTGCTACATCTTCACATTTGAAAAATAATTGAACACTCATAAACAATGTGACCTTAATATAATGGGCTGTATACATTCAGATCCCCCACCCAATACAGCCAGAAGAGGACTGGCCACCCACTTGAGTCTGGCCTCTTTCTATTTTTCTTCCTAGTTTTTCCTAGCCACTGTGCATCACTTGTGTTGCTTGCTCTTGGGGGTTTTGGGCCGGGTGTCGGTCAAAGCACTTTGATGATTGAAACATTGTGTCTATCATTTTTTGTTATTGTCCATCCCATACAATTGTTTTCGAAGGGGAGACTACGCTGTATGGTTCAGTGTATACTGCACAGTTTAGCCATAGCCATAAATAGGCAATTCACACCTACTGCAATGGAGGAACTGAAGACAGCAAACATAAACAGGCATGGGGTAGCATAGGAATCTGTCAGAGTAACAATGCAATGTAAAGAGGTGATTTATTGATTTAATTACAATAAATCCATTCAAGTTCACATACAATAGATGCCTGGAACAAAAACCTGTCATTACAGGCTGCTATATATACATATTTTAAATACTTTCTGTGTCAGGACTGGGCACAAGACAAGGTAAGGAATCAAATGCTGAGATGTAAAATCACAGAAATAGTTATTGTAGCATCAGTGGTATGGCAGATGCAGGCCAAGATTAACACAGTGTAGTGCCCCTGGGTGACCACATGTGAAGTGCCCCCACCCCCTCATCCCACCCAAAACCAACTGAAATGCTAGTGCAACATGAACATGCTAAATATTTTTATTTCCATCATAAATGGCATGTATGAGGACTATATGCAAGACTATATGTCTAAACATTTTTGCAAACATACCAAATCAGCAAGTTTAAGAAAGACTGATGCAAGCAACCATATCAACAGCTGAATTCAGCACCAAAGAGATGGACAGCAGCAAAACACACACACACACACACACACACACATACAAACACACACACACTGAACTTTACAAACATCTTTAAAGCAACCAGCTAAAAGAAAAATACTTTCCACCCTGAACTGTACGAACATCTCTAAAGCAACCAGTTAAAAGAAAAAAACATTCCACAAATTTATTTTCGACAACAGCATCACATATTTGCATAGAAGTAATGATAAATAAGCCTTACCTTTAGCAAAACATAATTTTAAGACTTTGTGCATGCAAAATCGTTAATGGAAATCCTCAGAATCTATTCCCTTGACTAGTTCGTATTCAATAACCAGCAGAGAGCCGCTTCTTTCTCATGGTTGTCCTGAGTTCATTCTTCACTCTTTTAAGTTGAGAAAAGGATCTCTCGCCCTTGCAGTTGGTAACGGGCAGGGTTAAGAACAGTCTGAGGGCAACAAACACACTTGGGAAAGTCGTTTTTGTAGTATTTGTAGAATTTGCAGCATATCCTCTGGTGAACAATTTTTCTCTTCCTGCACATAATTCTTAAACTGAAGAAGTTCATCTCCGAAGTCTTTGTCCAGGTGATGTGGATAAGTGGATGAGAGCACGTTTGTGCACACAATCACAGTCTGTATCGATATCAAACAAAACCCCAAATAGTCCAATCAGGTCCCTGTATGCATCAATGCATTTAGCAAGACAGGGCAGCAACTTGTCAATGATCACATTAGGTTTCCACCTTAAACCTTAAAACTGACTTCCATTTAGGATCTCGTCATTCTCCGTGGACTCCTCTGCAAATATTTTTATTTTTCAAACTGAGAAAATGTATCTCTGATTGTTGCCACAAACAAATGCAGAGATTCTAGCAAACGCTGTGCAGTATCTAAGTTTATGTCACGCTTCTGCAACGTGTCACTTGTGGCTTTAAACCTACTCAGCACAGTATCCAATAGATTTGCCATTATTGCAGTTTCCAATTTATCAAGTTTATGACAGAGCCCAGCAGCCTCGCGCTTTGTGTCATTCTTCTCCTCTGCATCTGTTGCGAACATTCCCAAGGCCTCTCTTATTGCACTGTACTTTTCTCTCAATGCATTGGTGGAGTCAGCTCTACAACTCCATCTAGTATTTCAAAGTGGTTTAAGAGTACGACTGATCTTCTTATTCTTGTTGTTAAATATCCAACTCCGACGGTGATGGGATGGGGCAGAAAACGCATACAGTGACGGTCGATCAAAGAAATCACTTGCATTGTTACAGCTGTTGTTAATGCTGTTTACACCAACATGATTAAGTGAATGTCCAGGACAATGCACATAGAGAATCACAGGGTTCACTTTTTTCAGATGTGCCTGAAGACCGTTATATTTACCAGCCATGTTACTGGCGTTGTCGTAACTTTGTCCCCGGCAATTTGACAAGTCTAAAAAATCTAAAAACAAATGTCAACCGGTCAACGTGAGACATATCAGGGGTTGATTCTACGATGCCTGCAAAATATTTTGCATGCTGTAGTTCTTTTGCAATTGTTTTCTTTACTTTCTTACCTATCAAGCTAATGAACACCTCACACACAGTGGATAACAGGTATGATGTTGTCCCTCTTCCCTTTTGACCATACTTTTCTATGTGTTCTCTTAAAAATGGATCAAACTGTGCAATAAGTTCCAATAAGCCAAGGTAATTGCCATTACTCAATGAGCACAAAAGTTCATCATCACCTCTGAATGCTAGGCCTCTCTCACTCAAGAATTTAATTACAGCCACAATTCGCCTCAAGACCGCCTTCCAATATTTTCCCTCAGCATCCCTCTGCCACCTGAGCAAAGCATCCACATTCTTCGATCTGTGCAGTAAAGCCAGCATGCTGTGCCTGTGGTTTGCACTGTTTTCATGGTCCGCAAATCGCTCAGGATATCTTCAGTCAGAGAACCCAGACATAAAAGCATTACATTGTAAGGATTGCAGTTTACAAGCAAAGCAGTAAACCATACCTGCTGACGGTGAGTAAATTAACCACTCTCTAGACACTACATTGTTGATTGGTAGGCAAAAATGCAATAAATCTTTGGTAAGTGGTCACGTTTTACCTCCAATACCAATGTCCCGCACAGATGCTGGGTATTTAGGCACCCTATTCTGAAAGGCTGCAGGACCTTGAGAAACAGTAACTTCCCTGACATGGTCCGTGATAGCTCCCCAGAGTTCAGGGTCTGTTGAGATGGTAAAATCCTCTGGCGGCTGCGGCACCTGATCCTCCAACCCATGTGTACTTATATTTTTATCAATCTCGTGAGCCCCATCATCCTTTCTATTGCCTTTAATCTCCAGCAACTGGTTACCACCTTCGTTCACATCAGCTGCTGCTTGAGTCGTATCGGTTGATGCATTAGTGCCTTCTGCAGGTGAAGCTGATGTCTCTGTCTTTTCTTAATTTATAATAAAAAAAGATATATTGCAGGTACTTTTTGAAGGGTGGCTATATGTCATGTTATTTTCTATTTTTTTTATGGATCGGCAGCATCCATTAAATCAACCCAAGTGTGGCAGAGGAGCAGGTGCATAGTGATGGCAGGGAACTGGTGCTCAAAACTGGGTGCCTTCGTGTGTGTAGGGATGATGAAATCTATTGACAGGAACTGACAAACACACATAGATACAAACCAGACACACACACAGGGAAACCAGGAAGGGGAACATACACTAGGAGGGGGAGCCATAGCTCAGGAGGGTGGAATCATGACAGTACCCCTCCCCCGAGGAACGCCTTTGGGCGGACCACCTGGAGCCCCAGGACACTGGAGGTAGAAATTCCTGATGAGGGATGCGTCAAGGATCTGGTGCCGGTTAACCCAACTCCTCTTTCCAGGACAATAACCCTCCCAGTCCACCAGGAACTGGATACCCCTGCCACGACGACGGGTGTCCAGGAAGCGGCGGATACTGTGGGCAGGGGAACCGTCAATAATCCGAGGAGGACATGGCTGCGGCGGAGGGGGTAGCAAAGGACACATCTGGACCGGCTTAAGGTTGGAGACATGGAACACTGGATGGAGCTTCATTGCAGATGGAAGCTTGAGGCGGACAGACACAGGGTTATAAGGGACTCAACCACGAAAGGTCCCAAGAAGCAAGAGTAGTCCGAGGAGTCCGATCTGATGGGGATGTTCTTAGCAGAAAGCCAGACTTTATCCCCAGGAGTGTAGGCAGGAGCAGTGGTCCGTCTGTGGTCAGTGTGTCTCCTGTACACCTCTGAGGTCTTCAACAATGCCCTTCATGCCCGGTGCCAAGTTCTGTGGCATCTGTAGATGTGGGCCTGTTCAGATGGCACCACCAGGTCCTTCTCGTGGTCTGGGAAGAGAGGGGGTTGATAATCAAACAGGCATTACAATGGGGGCATACATATGGCGGTGGTCGGAAGGATGTTGTGGGCATAAGCCACCCAGGGGAGTTGCGAAGACCAGTGGGATGGGTCAGAGGAAACCAGGCATTGAAGGGTAATCTCCAAATGGGTTAGCCCGCTCATCCTGGCCGTTTGACTGAGGATGAAAACCAGAAGAAAGGCTAACCGTGGACCCAATAGCACGGCAAAACTCCCTCCAAACTGCAGACGTAAACTGCGGACACAGTCCAACACCACGTCAAGGGGTAGACCATGGCATTGGAACTTCCTCCTTGGCAGAAGAAAGCTTGGGTAGAGGGAGATAATACACATACTCGGAAAAACGATTAATAGCCGTAAGGATGATAGTATTATCTTCGGAGGGTGGCGGTCTGGTAACAAAGTCCAATGCTAGGTGAGACCAGGGATGGCAAGGTATGGACAGGGGATGCAGAAGTCCGGCGCTAGGCTGAGTGGAGTTCTTGTTAAGGGAAAAAGTAGGGCAGGCAGACATGTAGGACTTGACATCTTGGGTGACAGTGTATCAAGTATTTATCAAGTATTTGATACACTGCCAATTTTGCAGGTTTTTCTACTTACAAAGCATGTAGAGGTCTGCAATTTTGATCATAGGTTCTCTTCAAACGAGAGAGATGGAATCTAAAACAAATATCCAGAATATCACATTGTATGTTGTTTTAAATAATGAATTAGCATTTTATTGCATGAAAAAGTATTTGATCACATACCAACCAGTAGGAATTCCAACTCTCACAGACCTGTTTGTTTTTCTTTAAGAAGCCCCCCTGTTCACCACTCATTACCTGTATTAACCTCACCTGTTTGAACTTGTTATCTGTATAAAAGACACCTGTCCACACATTCAATCAAACAGACTCCAACCTCTCCACAATGGCCAAGACCAGAGAGCTGTGTAAGGACATCAGGGATGAAGTTTTAGACCTGCACAAGGCTGGGATGGGCTACAGGACAATAGGCAAGCAGCTTGGTGAGAAGGCAAAAACTGTTGGCACAATTATTAGAAAATGGAAGAAGTTCAAGATGACGGTCAATCTCCCTCGGTCCGGGGCTCCATGCAAGATTTCACCTCGTGAGGCATCAATGATCATGAGGAAGTTGAGGGATCCGCACAGAACTACACGGCAGGACCTGTTCAATGACCTGATGAGAGCTGGCAACACAGTCTTAATGAAAACCATTAGTAACACACTACGCCGTCATGGATTTAAATCCTGCAACGCACGCAAGGTCCCCCTGCTCAAGCCAGAGCATGTCCAGGCCCATCTGAAGTTTGCCAATGACCATCTGGATGATCCAGAGGAAGAATGGGAGAAGATCATGTGGTCTGATGAGACAAAAGTAGAGCTTTATGTTCTAAACTCCACTCTCTGTGTTTGGAGGAAGAAGAAGGATGACTACAACCCCAAGAACACCATCCCAACCGTGAAGCATGGAGGTGGAAACATCATTCTTTTGGGATACTTTTCTGAAAAGGGGACAGGATGACTGCACCATATTGAGGGGAGGATGGATGGTGCCATGTATCACAAAATATTTGAAGATAAGTAGTGGCTGGGTCTTTCAGCATGACAACGACCTGAAACACACAGCCAGGGCAACTAAGGAGTGGCTCCGTAAGAAGCATCTTAAGGTCCTGGAGTGGCCTAGCCAGTCTCCAGACCTGAACCCAATAGAAAACCTTTGGAGGGAGCTGTAAGTCCGTATTGAAAACCTGTATGGATGAGTGGGCCAAAATCCCTGCTGTAGTGTGTGCAAACTTGGTCAAGAACTACAGGAAACGTATTATCTCTATAATTCCAAACAAAGGTTTCTGTACCAAATACTGAGTTCTGCTTTTCTGATGTATCACATACTTATGTCATGCAATAAAATGCAAATTCATTATTTAAAAATCATACAATGTGATTTTCTGGATTTTTGTTTTGGATTCCGTCTCTCACAGTTGAAGTGGACCTATGATAAAAATTACAGACCTGTACATGCTTTGTAAGTAGGAAAACCTACAAAATTGGCAATGTATCAAATACTTGTTCTCCCCAATGTACGTCAGGGTATATGTGAATCTGGTCAGGTACCGTGCCCATCAAGCCTGGCGCAGATTCAATCTCCTCGCTGCTTGGATGTAGGCTACGGTGGTCGGTCCAAATGAGGAAAGAGTGTTTTGCCCCCTCTAACCAGTGCTTCCATGCCATAAGGGCTTTGACGACAGCCAACAGCTCACAATTGCCAACATCATAGTTACATTTGGCGGGCGTCAGCTCCAAGTTTGGATAAGTCTCCATGAGCTTGCCACATCTTACCACTGGGATTGTTGCCCATTCCTCCTTACAAAACTGCTCCAGCTCCTTCAAGTTGGACGGTTTGCACGTTTGAACAGCAATCTTCAAATCTGACCACATATTTTCTATTGGATTGAGGTCTGGGCTTTGTCTTGGCCATTCCAACACATTCAGAGGTTTCCCCTTGAACCACTCAAGTGGTTGCTTTAGCAGTGTGTTTGGGGTCATTGTCCTGCTAGAAGGTGAACCTCTGTCCTCGCCTCAAATCACACACAGAGTGGTACAGGTTTTGCTCAGGAATATCCCTGTATATAGCACCATCCATCTTTCCCTCATCTCTGACCAGTTTCCCAGTCCCGGCTACTGAGAAACATCCCCACAGCATGATGCTGCCACCACCATGTTTGAACACCAGGATGGTGTTCTTTGGGTGATGTGATGTATTTGATTTGCGCCAGACATAGCGTTTTCTATGGAGCGTACAGCTTATTGTTGTCCTATGTACAGATACTGCAGTCTCTGCTGTGGAACTCTGCAGCTCCTCCAGGGTCCCCCTAGGTCTCTGCCTTTAATGCCCTCCTTGCCAGGTCCATGAGTTTCGGTGGGCGGCCGTCTCTTGGCAGGTTTGCTGTTGTGCCATGTTCTTTCCGTTTGGTTATGATAGATTTCATGGTGCTCCTGTGGATCATCAAAGGCTATTTTTATAGGCTAACCCTTACTTTTACTTCTCAACAACATTGTCCCTTACTTATTTGGGGAGTTTATTGGTCTTCATGGCAGTGTTTGGTTAGTGTTGCCTCTTGCTTGGTGTTGTATATGAAGGTGTGTATATGTAATAACAGATCATATGACACTTGTATGTACACAGGTGAATATCATTTCACTAATTGTGTGACTTCTGAAGGTAATTAATTGCACCAGATGTTTTCAAAGGGGGTGAATATATACGCACACGCCAATTTATTGTATCTTTTTCCCAAACATTTTTTTTTATGTGTGTATTTTTCTAATTTCATCTCATCACATATCAGTCCGATTAGAACAACACTGAACTGAATGCTGTAATGTCATAAATTAGGTCGAAAGCCAAGGGGGTTGAATACTTTTGCAAGGCACTGTATGCTCAGTGTGCTCTGTCATACACCTCATTACAACATGTACTGTCCTCTGTATGACTGTCCCTGACCCTAGGGTTCTACTGTCTAAAGCTTGAACAGGTATGGATTAAGTGAGTAGAGTAAAGGGAGCACGAGCCAAATTCCTATCTAGGAAATTACCTGCTGTGCTTGAATCTACCAGTGTGGTTAATTGCGCTTGGCTAGAATAATTCAGTTAATCAATGTTTTTGTGGAATTGTGTTTTTGAGGGTGATGTATGACACTGTACCTGGGGTGGTGCATGTGTGCCCATGCTGCCGCTCCTGGGAACTGGAAAGCGCAGGTGGCAAGACGTCACATTGTGTCCCTGCTTGCCACAAGAGGACACACTGCTCCTGGCGCCTCCTAGGCCCCCCCTTTCTGGCGGAACCCTGCAGTGCCTAATTCCATGGGCACAGGCCCAGACGCAGACCCTGGTGTGGGTCCGAATGGAACTACTGCAGTACTCCCGGTGCATCCTCTTGCCTGCAGGAGGCTGTCCAGCCTGTTTGCCTTGTCCACCAGATGGTCAATCCTCAGTGTGGTGTCCTGGCAGGCCAACTCCCGTTGGACATCCTCCCACAGGCCACACCGTAAGGGATCGATCATACCCCATTTTTTCCATCCAGACCCAGCAGCCAGCGTCCGGAATTCCAACACGTACTCCCTCAATGTCCAAGCTCCTTGACGCGGATGGTAAAAGATGTTCCCCGATGTCTCGTCCGTCAGGGTGGTGATCAAAAACGGACGAGAACAATCGCCTCATAGTCGTTGATCACAGGGTTTTGGTCCTTCCACACAGCATTTGCCCATTCGAGGGCTCGTCCACCCAGGCAGGAGATGAGTGCAGCCACTCTGTCACAATCTTTTACCATGGGCAGTGGTGGAGAAGTAAATGCCTTCTTGGAGCAAAAACTCCTTGGACTGGGAGACTTTTCCCTCAAACCCCCGTGGGAGGGACAGGTGGACTGTGTTGGAGGGCGCGGGCTGGGCAGGAGGGTAGGAGGCGGCAGACGCTGAGGCACCGGGCTCGGGTGCTGGGGCTGGTAGTCTTTGTTCCAGGCGGATACACTGGATGACATGGTCCAGAGTGCTCCCCATGCTCTCCAGGGTTTGGTGATGTTCCCTGAGAGTATTTATGATCTCTGTCAATTCGGAACTTGCTGACTCCATAGGGGAGTGTGTTATTCTGTCAGCTGTGAGTTTGAAAGTGAGGAGTGAAATGCAAGTTCTTGGCATTCAGTATTTTAATAGACTGGAATACACGGCAACAATAATGCCAATAGCGGAGAAACCCTTCTGCGTCACATATATGTAAGTGTATATATATATATATATATATATATATATATATGTATTTATATACATATGTATTTTTATATATATATTTATATTATTCATCAATAAAACAAGGAAAAAAACTTCCATGAAGTGTCAGCAGCCAACCAAGAAACAATTACCCACAGCTCTCCTCTACAGACCAGGGCTTCTTAAACCTGCAGGGAAACACAGGTGTGACATATTAGACCTAATTGGAGAGCTGGGATTGCATTGGCTTAATCTGATGTCTAGACTTTGAAGGAGAAAGACGTGTCCTTGCTTGGCTCCGCTCCGCTCTGCTTGCAATCTGTTCTATCTCTGCTTTTTCTTTAGTGTTCTTTTTCTTTTCTTTTCCCAAAATATTCTTTAGACTTTTTCTCTGCTATTTTCTATACACCTTATAGACAGAGGCTGTTTATACATCTACCCGGAATACCTTTTAAAGCCATCTTGAAGAATTAGAGCAATCCAACATGGACTCCAGCTGTAGAGAATGTGCAGAGTGCTGTCGCCTAACATTAAGAGTGGCTAAACTAGAAAGCAGGATTTCCACCCTTTAAAAAATACAGGATGGTGAACAATATTTGGACTCGTTCTTGGTACCGTCATCCCAGGTGGCAGTTTCAGACACTACCATCCCATGGAATGGCCACAACACCTACGCTGAGGTGCTGACTAAGCGGGATCATGAAGGTGCCATCCCCAAGCGTGTGATGACTTCTACCCCAACATACTCAGAGGCATGGACGACCATACAGAGGATTGTAAAGAAACACCGCTCGCCAACCACCAAAGAAAATTTTTAGCTTGGTAACAGATACCAGCTGCTCTCAAAACCAGAGTCACCCTGCTTGAAACCACCAGCAAAATCCAAAACCATTACCAGAAAGCAGTATTCACAGCCCACAAAGCTGCCTACACCTCCCAGGAACACCATTTCACAACCCTGCCGTGCTAAGGAAAATACCCCTAAGAATGGTAAGAAACATCAACTCTCACAAAATGACAAAGGGGAAATTCCTCAAGCTCTCACACAGGCTACACAGCCGAAATACCCAAATGCTATACTCATTGGGGACTTGAAAATCAGCAAATTAAGGAGTAAGTGTATGATAACAAACTGTCTCCCATACGCAACTGTCAGCGAGATAACTGAGAAACTACCAGAAATCCTCAAAAGCTACACTGCTGACAAAATTGTTATACATATAGGTTCAAATGACACTCTTAAATCAGCAGTCTGAAATCTTAAAAAAGGACTTCATTGGCCTGTTTGACACACTTGAATCTCTACAAGAGTCCAAAAAAGTGCATATATCAGGCCCATTGCCAATAATTAATAAAGGGATAGGTCGCTTTAGCAGACTGTTAGCACTACAAAATTGGCTCACCCCCGCATGTACCTCCAGTGGTCTGAATTTCATCAGCAATTTCGACCTGTTCTGGGAGAGAACAAATCTCTTTAAAAGGGACAGGATTCATCTAAACAACTCTGGACTTCGAATGGTTGCAGATCATCTGGAATACAATATCCTCCATTCTTTTAAAGTTTCACCAAAGAAGGAGAAAGAATATACACAACAATACTCCCCTATCAGGGTGATCTTAGAAAAACTGAGGAAAGTGGGTTAAATGGATGAACTAACTGCCATTGATACATCCCACAAAGACAATGATAGCACGACGCAGCCACAACAATCAGTGCTCTTGGACAAAATCTCAGCTGAGTCCTTTCCACGGAGCTCTTCACAAACAGACTGTGTCACATTAAAACACTAGAAGATTCCAAGGACAACATTGTGAAAAACAGTGAAGAGGGAAGCGACAGGGAAGCGATTTTCTGATAACACCAGAGAACCTCTTGACCTTCTCCGAAAAAATGGAGGATCTGGTTTATGCTGGAATAAAACTCACTCTATTGCTGCGAGCCCCCAGATACCAACCAGAAAGCGCAGAGGCCCTGTAGCCCCCCCATTCCACCGGGTAGAAAGTTTCGCCCCCTCCCACAATGGAAATCAGAACCAGAAACAACTAAAAACAGCTCTCAGTGATGTGTCGGGTCCCCGCTATGATAACAGTATCAAATGTTTACAGCACAAGCGGGAACCCAGCGTGTCTGAATCTTTTTCTATTCCTGTTCTTTTATATAACAGAAAGTCTAGGGCTGTCTCAACCCAGATAGCAAACCCATCTAATCTACTGCCTATTACATGTCAAACTAAAATTGCTGTGGGGGAAAGCAAGAATAACACTGTTAAATTAGCAATTTTAAACATCCCCTCACTTAAAAATAAATCACTTCTAGTCAATGACTTAATAACCACATACAACCTAGATTTTTTTCTCCTATGTGAAACTTGGCTATCAGAGAGCTGCAGTGCAACAATCCTCAATGAAACAGTCCCTCCTAACTTTAATTTTATGAGTGTCTGCAGAATGGTTAGGAGAGGAGGAGGTGTAGCAGCCCTTTTTAAAGATGTCTATCAATGTAAGCAAGTGTCATTTGGGAATTTCCTCTCTTTCCAATATCTGGGAATGGTGTTAAAAGGTGCTCCACACATTCTACTTGTTATTATTTACAGGCCTCCGATATACTCTCCAGCCTTTATTGAGGAATTTACAGAATTGCTATCAGCAATTTCATCAGAGTTTTGACTGTCTTGCTATTGCTGGAGATTTTAACATTCACATAGATAATGTTGAAAGCAATATGGCGAAAGATATCATAGCTGTTTTAAATACATTTGATTTGACTCAACATGTACATGAATCCACACACAACCGTGGACACACAATAGACTTACTTATCAGTAGGGGCCTAAACATTTAATTGATTATTGTTAAGGATGTAGCACTATCTGATCATTTCTGAATTTTCTTTGATATATTGATCTCTCCTAACATTGAAGCTAGATCTCTGTCTGTCAAAAAAAGATGCCTGAATGAAAACACCAGGGTGCTGTTTATGAAGACTTTATCTTTACCACCAAGGATATCTGCCTACTCTGTTGATTTTCTCCTTGATTCCTTTAACTAAAAAGTTAAGAGTGCAATTGATGATATTGCTCCTGTAAAGGTCAGGAAGAAAAATGGCAGACAGAAGGCACCATGGAGAAACTTAACAACGGTTACAAATTTGAAGAGAAATTGCAGAAAATCTGAGCGCATGTGGCGGAAGACAAAACTTGAAGTACATTATGACATCTATAAAAACACCCTTCATGCCTTCAATGTAGAACTAGGCAAAGCCAGACAGAACTTCTTCTCAAATATTATAAACAGCAACTTTAACAACACACGCACTCTTTTTGCTACTGTAGAGAGATTAACAAAACCCCCCAAGTCACATTCCCAGTGACATGCTCTCAGACAGTAAATGCAGTGAGTTTGCCTCTTTCTTCTCAGCGAAAATCAATAATATCAGAAAGGCGATCAGCATATCTTTGAGTTGCGCTGAGGTCAGACAGATCAGACCACAACCTCAGAAATTAGTCACAATGTCTGTTTTCGAAGCAATTAATGGTAACACTCTGGAAAAAACAGTACAGCACCTAAAAACATCAACCTGCGCCCTTGACACAGTTCCCACATCTTTTTTTAAAAGTGTGTTTAACTGTTTAGAAGCAGATCTCCTATAATTGGTAAATTCCTCACTTCTTTCTGGGACTTTTCCAAAGTCCCTAAAACAGCAGTTGTTAAGCCCCTCCTGAAAAAGAGCAATTTGGATCACACTGACTGAGCAGCTACAGACCATCTCAAAATCAGATCTCAAATCTCCCTTTCATAGGCAAGATCATTGAAAAAGTTGTTTTCAATCAGCTGAACAAATTCTTAAGCTCAAATGGAAACTTTGACAACTTTCAATCTGGCTTCCGACCAAATCACAGTACAGAGACAGCGCTCGTAAAGATAATAAATGATATTCGCCTCAATAAAGATACAGGCAAACTATCAGTGCTGGTACTACTCGACCTTAGTGCTTCATTTGACACTGTCGACCACGACATACTTCTTGATAGGCTGGAAAACTTGGTCGGGCTTTCTGGGATGATCCTAAAATGGTTCAGGTCATACCTAGAAGTGAGAGGTTACTATGTGAGTATAGGCAATCATAAGTCTGAGTGGACATCCATGACATGTGGAGTCCCACAAGGCTCAATTCTCGCGCCACTCCTATTCAACCTGTATATGCTCCCACTGAGCCAAATAATGAGAAATAAACAAATTGCTTACCACAGCTATGCAGACGACACCCAGATCTACTTAGCCCTATCGCCTAACGACTACAGCCCCATTGACTCCCTATGTCAATGCATTGATGAAGTTAACAATTGGATGTGCCAAAACTTTCTTCAGTTAAACAAAGAGAAAACCGAAGTCATTGCATTTGGAAAA
>JACXGM010004782.1:20519-37007 GCA_016801145.1 Umbra pygmaea
AGGGGTCAAACAACTAAAGATCAAGTCCGGAATCTTGGTGTGATTCTGGAGTCAGACCTTAGCTTCAGTAGTCATGTTAAAGCAATAACTAAATCAGCATATTATCATCTTAAAAATATCTCAAGAATTAGATGCTTTGTTTCCAGACAAGACTTAGAGAAACTTGTTCATGCTTTCATCACCAGCAGGGTAGATTATTTTAATGGCCTCCTGACTGGTCTTCCCAAAAAACCATAAGACAGCTACAGCTCATACAGAATGCTGCGGCCAGGATTCTAAGCAGAACCAGGAAATATGAGCATATCACGCCAGTCCTCAAGTCTCTACACTGGCCCCCAGTCACATTTAGGATAGACTGTAAAGTATTATTACTGGTATATAAATCACTCAATGGCCTAGGACCTAAATACATTGCAGATATGCTCATTGAATATAAACCCAACAGACCACTCAGATCATCAGGATTACATCAGCTAGAGATACCAAGGATTCAGACAAAACGCAGAGAATCTGCTTTTAGCTACTATGCCAGCCGCAGTTGGAACCAGCTCCCAGAGGAGATCAGATGTGCTCTAACAGTAGTCACCTTTAAATCCAACCTCAAAACACATCTGTTTAGCTACGCTTTTACTGAATGAACTCTGTGCTAAGTCCGAACCGATCGCACTATATTTTATATGGTTTGTTCAGTCTCTTTTATTTCTTAAACTGTACTATTTTTCTAACTGTTTCACTTTTATTTTAATTGCTTTAATTTTAACCGTTTTAAATGTTTATGTTTTCCTGTTTATGTAAAGCACCTTGAATTGCCATTGTGTATGAAATGTGCTACATAAATAAACTTGCCTTGCCTTGCCTTAAGAAAACAACCTGACCGTCTGATCCCTGGTGGGACAGGAGAGGGCACCCTGAGCTCAGAATGTATGACATCTTGTTTGCAGTCAATGGCCAGTTACACCAGACTCTGATGAAATTGGTGAGTATGAGTCTCGTACACCTTCTTGACCACCCATTGTTCCAACAGTTTGTAGAACAGCTGCTTGTATTTCGGACTCCCAGATAAACATATGGTTAAACTGTTAAAAATATTACCAGACACCAAAACTACAGTATCAGTCAAACATGTGGACTCACTAATCCATTAAATTGTTCCACTTTTGAACTGGTTTAAAATATGCTTAGAAAGTTGTCTCTTGAACAGTTGTCAAGAACCTGCTTAATATTTTCAAAAGCCTACCTAGAAACATACCTCGAAGGTTATAATTTAACCTCTTCATCCCGAGGGTCCCCGGGACCAGGACCTTCTCGCGCACGTCACATACATTGGTTGATTACATATTGTAAACATGCGCAAAACCCACCATGTTATATACTGCTAGAACGGCAAGGATCTCATCTCTAAATCTATACAAACTGTTTTTGCCAAAAGCAAATAATATAGATGCATGGATTGCATAAAGTCGCAACAACAAAATTGACTACCGCATTTTCGGCACTGCTGATGCGACATTTATGTGATCAATAAACAAACATTTCTCAACATAGCTACGAAAGCAATACAGCAATCGAACGCTACTATTTAGCCCTTCACAAAGATCCCAAGCTTTTTGTACGAGCTCTAACAGGCACAAAACAGTCCAGCAATATATCAGCAAAAACTATTTCACATTTTGAAATCAATACAACAACTTTTTCCTATATTGTATGGTTTTTTATTGTAAAACGTGGTTTCTGGTCAACTAATTCCACTTGGCAAGTTATTTCAATGCCTTATTGACATTCTGGATTAGTTTAGGCTTCTATACATTGTGGGAATACATAATCACACTGGTTTAAACTTGACTGCCTGTCGACGCTCAAAGCACAACATAGGGTCTCTCTCCCCATCTACTGAAAAAATGAAGTAACACATTGTCCTAAGCTGTTTTTCACTCTATTCTGGTGAGAAAGACCTTTGGTCACATGTTAAAATTGACCAACCAGATCAGGAAATATTTAAACGCGTATCTGTTCAAAGTAAGATCTCTGTTTTTTTCAGTTACGCACACGCTTTCCGCATTGTGGTTGTAGTGCTCTCAGTTTTTGACGGATTACAACATAATTTCTCAACATAGCAGGTTCTAGCAAGAAATATTCAGTTACAGAGGCTTTGGTACTACCAGCAAAAGAAAATTGGACTGTAAATATTCTCCCTGACTGAGACACTGACGATTCCATTGGAGTGATATGACGAACCATTTTGACAACAACATGAAACAACGGAGCACCTGTACACCCCAAATGCCGCATCAAAAGTGTATGTAAGTATATGTTTTGTTGTTTTTTCATTATATTTATTATTTTACATAAACATGTTATTATTTATTACTTCAAATACTGTTTTACTGGTGTATTGTATGAGCACACAACTAGTTAGCTGCTAAGCTAAGCTAAGCAATGGGCCTTCCTGCATAATGATCATTGTATTATGATTTGTTATGCTACCGGTTCCATACAAACGCCCATACACTAAGTGAACACATTTATTACTGTATTATTTTTACATTTAGTCAAAATAACATGCAATATGTTTGTTCTATTTATATAAATAAATAAATAAGTAAATTCGGATGATGCATGTTTTGATACCACGTAACTTAGTGTAATACTACAGCAGGTGTACTGTATCAATACAGAAACATTTGCCACGCTTCTAGCTGAGTGAAATCCTTTGTTTACGAAGCTAGGCATGTAATAAAGATGCTAGGCCTGTAATAACATAGTTGTTTTATAGTGTAACAACAAACATTGTCTCCACTAATACTAAAGGTGTATTGTATGAATTGAAAAATAGTTGCCACGCTACTAGTTGAGTGAAATTCTTTTGTTTACTAAGCTAGGCCTGTAATAATGACGCTAGGCCTGTAATAACATATTTTGTTTATACTGTAACAACCAACAATGTCTCCACTAAGTCAGACAAATACTAATAACAACATGTTTATTACTGTATTATTTATACATTCAGTCAACATACTGTGAAATGTGTATTATACACTGAAAAGTGAATTTTAGTCATATTTGTCAATGAATGAATGTACATGTGTTGGATAGTGCTGGATAGTAAGAACAATTCCAAAAGACCGGTTTTAGGGTACAAAGTGCATCTTTGTTATTGCTAAATCACTGAAGGTCACCATATATGTATATAGTTTTAAGATGTTTACATTTTTTGTTTTTAAATTGTTGTTATCTTTTCAATAAATCTGCCCTTTTTGGAGTAAAACTTTACCATAGAATGGTTTATTTCAATTGGAACATAGAGGTCTTGGTAAAAATTTAAAACAGAGTCAAATTTGATGTATGTTGATGGAATGTACACATATAGTGAAATTTTAGTGAAATGAAATTAATTTTGCTTTCTGGTACCTGATAAAAGTCAAATGGCACTGATGGTGTCCAAATGTCCCCAAATGTGCCCAAATGTCCCTATTTTAATGATCTAAGCGCATGGTGTGAAGCACATGGTGCAAGTGTGCTTTGGGCATGTCCAAATCCACTTTTTCTAGTTTGACAGTGGATTAAAGGGTCCATGCGCCGGGCGCATGGTCTAAAATGGTTGTACTAAGTGTCTTCATTAATTTATAGGTGTGTTTTGGGCGTAACATGCAATAAACCAATCAGACATTCATCTCCCATTCCCTTTTTATTGTGTAATTAATTGAGGACAAAATAACGTAATAATGGTCAATGGAAACCCAAAACTGCCAAACAATTGAGGGCTGGATGCTCCTGATTACACGTCGGATGGTGTCATGGGGGAACCTTCTTCCTATGGCACGTGGGGATGCGGCATCCTGGAGGAGCTGGACGTCCTGTACAACCTGAATGGGCAGCACGTACTGCCTCATGCTACCAATAGTGTCAAGGACACTAACAAAATGCAAAACCGAAGAAGAATCAGCCAGGAAGGATGAGAGAACTATTGTCTGTGGCCACCTCCTGCAAAACTATTCTGTTCTTTGGGGTTGTCTCTCTGTTGCCTCTCCAGTGTACCTGTTGTTCCTTTTTATTTGCACCAGAACAGGTAACATTGATTTACAATAGCTTCCGCTACCAACTGGACAGATTGATATCCCTGAAATGTCAATGACTTGGTGTTATACTGTGATGATTGCGTGCTCCCTATCTTTTTTGAGCATTGTATTTAAAGATCCATTACCTTGTAGAGTCACAGTGCATTTTCTTCCAACAGTTTCATTGTGCTCCATGACAGCAAGATGATTCCACTCTCCTGTCGCCAAAATTGAGCCTTTTTGGGGTGTACATGTATTTCAGCAGGGCACTGTGGAAATACTCCAGATAAATCCATGTGGTTTTAGGCATAGTAAATATATACAGACAATATTAACTGCTGGAGACCTGTTGAAATATCATGAAACATAGAGAATCAATAGTGTCTTGAAATAGTGTTGGGGCATTTGGGTGGTGTGCATAAGGCCCCCATTTTAATTGCCCTACTGCCAAGGTGAAGGATGGTGCTAAACGGTAGCAACAGGTGGAGATAGTACTGCAGATGATGATGAGAAGAAACACATGATGCCTAATTATATATGGTATATAATCAGTAATATTATGACTGAGTATACAGTATGTAGAGCATATTTACAGTATGTACAGTAGTAGTGTGAACATATTCATTTAATTCACAATCTAGATATACACAGTTGGTAAAGAGTGAACAATTTATGTTCCAAATTGAAAAGTAAATGAGGGTTACATGTATAGTTAAATAAAATGTCTCCACACCATTCCAATCAGACTATTTTAAAAACGTTCTCAGGCTAACCACATTATGAATCAAATACTAATGACATTGATATAGTGGTAGAGTTGAATAATGACATTGAAATAGTAATAGAGTTGAACTTATCATGAATACACTTCTGTGCAGAGCTGGAGGTCAGTACATGCTGGTGGGCTGAGACTTTTTAATTCTTAGAGAAAAAGCAAACACATTTAACCACTCCAACATTTGTAATTCTCTGTACTGCGATTTAAAATGTTACCTTTTTCAATTTATGAACACAGATGAATATAAGCTACTGTAATGGCCTTTCATTTATGATTGCAACAACAATAAGCACAGAAATGTTGAAATTTAAAGTAAATAAATTACCTCCAATAGAAACTTTTTGACAAATCAGGTCTATGACTATGACCACAGATGAATATAAACTACTGATGTTTGTTAGATTGCTAGATCAATAAGGGCATCACAAGCAAACTATAACTTAATAACTTACCTCCAATAGTGATCTTTGCGAATGTGCTTAGGTGGGTTTGGTAGATTTCCTTGGATGGGATCTCCTTAATTTTCAGTTGTGTTCAGGCTGTAGTGTCCAGTAATTCATCCCTCTGATATACCCTGCAATTTTTATATTTTGCCACAGGCATGTTGACACTGTAAACAAGGTTCTTGATAAGTGCAAATGCCACTGACTGCGTAGCTGAATATCTCCAGCAGGCAAAGGGAGAGGTCACTCCTTTTTTGCACTTGCTTGAAATCTCTGCAACCAGGTACAGAACACCAAATAGGCATGATGAATACAAATCAAATTCAATAAAAAACTAATATCAATTACTTTCCAGCTTCAAGCTTTCCGGAGTTCTGTAGTCCATGTTTTGGGTGTCGGCCCGTTTAAACAGGAAGTGGGCAATCAGTTCCATTCGAATTCCGGATCTTGCAGTAGCCAAGTTCAGACTGATAACAGAAGCACCCAAGTGGATGCTAAAGGAACTGAAATGTATGATCGTCTTTTCTCTGATTTATTGAAAAGGACCTGTTGTGTATCAATGGTAATGTTTGTAAATACTATATTATGAAACTTATGTACTGTGTAATTTCCCTTTAAATACTCTTCATTCTTTTATTATTTGGTTCAGAGCAGACTGCACAAATTTGTTTTAGGTGGTTGTATAGCCTTCCCCAGACTGATATTGTCACGTCTTCTTCTGTTATGGCTCCCCCTCCTGGTATGTCTTGGCTCCGTCTGTCAATGTCACCAGCCTACTTACAGTATGGCGCCACCCCATCTTATCATGTGTTATTTTCTGTCATCAGTATGTGTATTTAAGTTCTCCCTTGCCTATTGTCTATTATTGTTCATTCTTTCTTGTTATTTATGTTTCCTGTATGTTGCTCATTATTAATATTACAACCCGCCTGTTTTGCAAAGTACATTTTACTTTCCAAGCTGTGCCTGTTGTTTATGATACAATTATACTTTTTGGAGTGTTTATCGGTTTCAATTAAATGACTCTGTTGGAATATATTCTGCGATTGTCTCCTTTCCTCTTACCAAACCATTACAGAGTAACGCACCAGAATACAATGGAGCCAGCAGGCATTGTTGCCAAATCTGATTACTGTCTACTGATTACTCATTTAAAAAGTAACTTAGTTACTTTACAGATTACTTGATTTTAAAAGTAACTACGTTAGATTACAAGTTACTTTCTTAGTTACATTCAACTCAACTCAACTTTATCTATATAGCACTTTCAGCACCACAAGTGGATCCAAAGTGCTGTACAGAAACATACGAGAGAAAAAATATAAATAAAACATGAAACCTAAAAACAGTATAGACACATGACATACACAGCTTACAAAACATTTTCAAATGCTAAAGACAACAAATGTGTTTTAAGCGCACTCTGAAAGACACCCAAAGTTGAAGATGATTTTATGGACAGAGGAAGGTCATTCCAGAGCCTAGGAGCTGCCACAGAGAATGCCCGATCACCTTGACCTTTCAAGCGAGATCGCGGAACGATGAGGAGCAACTGATCATTTGATCAGTAACATTTTATTTTTTTATTTATTTAACCTTTATTTAACCAGGTAAGTTGACTAAGAACAATTTCTTATTTACAGCAACGACCTGGGAGCAATTAGGGTAAAGTGTCTTGCCCAAGGACACAACGGCATTTGACTCAGTCGGGAATCGAACTGGCAACCTTCTGACTACAAGTCTGACTCCTTACCCACTGAGCCATCTGACCATGGGTAACAAATGTGGTTTCATTAACACTGGAGTAAAATGTTTTCTCTTCTTAGTACCAGTCAAAAGTCTGGCAGCTGAGTTCTGAACAAGCTGTAAACAAGAGAGAGAGGTCTGACTCACACCCAGATACAACACATTACAGTAATCCAAACGGGTTGACACAAAGGCATGAACAACCTTCTCCATGTCTTCAAATGAGAGGATGGACTTTAATTTAGATATTGATCTATGATTAAAAAAAAACAGCATTGATTTACCGGTCAAATGTAAGATCAGAGTAAAAAATGACACCAAGGTTTCTCACGTTAGATAGTGTTTTTCCAGGAAACAACCCAAAGCAGTCATTATCTACTAGGGATGGGATGATTACCGGTTTCACGGTAAACCAAAATAAAATGTCAGTACAGTTAGTAATACCGTTTAAAATTTAATTTTCAGTAAAATCGTCCTTAATTACCGTGATTTTTAAATCTCACGGTAAATCCTGTCTAGCCAGAATCAGTCTGACGCAGGTGCGCGCATGCAACGTTGTTTTTTGCATGAGAAGTCAAGGCAGAAGGCAGTGACAGCGCTCGGGAGATTTTTCAGCCATCCAAGAGAACAAAATCTGAGATGTGGTCATATTTTGGCTATTATAAGAGTCCTGAGGGCAATTTAATCGAGGATGGGCACCCTGTCTGCAGAGGAAAGTCGCTGCAAAAGGGGGAAACACGTCAAATCCGTCATCTTCGTGACAACCAGCCACTGGTACAGCGAATGCATAAACATTTACTTCAATACCAAAACTAACTTGGGCAAATAATTAGACAAACAATATTGATTCGAGATGAAAGATGAATTTATCTCACTTGTAATTAACGCTAAGTATCCGGATGATAAGTTTAACAGCAAGTAGATTTGAGCCAAGATGAACGAACATGTTCAAAATATTAAGGGTGACATTTAAGGGATAATGTACTGTATTAATTCATAGTAAACTTATTACACATATTTTTATTTTCACCACAGAAATAATTTCAGGGATATAAAATATTGAATGTGATTAGTGTCCGCAGATCTTTAAAGTATTAAATTGCCTTAATATTGTTTTCCAGAATTTACGGTCTAAAACTGTCTAAGTCTTAAATCTCATTTTCTAAGGTCTTAAACAATTGCGGCAGTCATGGTATTTTTGTTACATTGTATTTTGTCGAAATAAGACATAAACGCTTTCTCTGTTCAACATTTTAGTTAGCAACAGGTGCTAGATTACAGTAATAGCAGGTGCGGGAACTCCCACAGGAGTTCACAGCAACACACTACTTTGTTCGTTAGTTAGCTTAGTTTCAGTCTTGTTCATATTTAATTTACTTAGCTAATATATAAATATATTTTATTTGTGTCTTTACAGTGTTGTTTACTAAAACGTATTACTTGTGATCAGTACCTATTAGATTGCGCATTTTTTAGTAGCCTACCTCAAAGCAACGATAACAACCCACTCTCATTGAGCAGTTAATCTCCACGTTCTCGTTCTGTGTTTTATTAGCGCAAGTGTAGTGGGGCCATGTATTACTTTGGAACATTTCTTTCTACTGACTCAAGAGCCAGGCATTGTGGAGTTACTTTGACTCAGTAGTTTGTTTGAACTGCTGGTCGTGATTATACTGCAGACTTGAGCACAGTCTATCGTGCGCACAGAAAAATGCTGCAGGCAAAATAGAACATAAGATATGTTTAGACGTGTTAATTTATTTCATATAATGAATATAAATAACATATCAAACGATATGTGTGCTGGTCTTACTCAACAAAGTCAGACAATGCATTCCAACGCAAGCGATTCTCAGTACACATCTGTTGCTCGCGACATCCGTAAAAAAATCGTCACTAACACACGGTCAACTCCATTCCTTCATCTGAGAGATTCAAAACAGCAGGCGATGGGAACCATCCACAGAGATAGTCACAGTATACTGGCACAGTATTCAAGATACTATGTAGGCCTAAAAAATATTCCTGCCAGCCACTGGTAGTCTACCAAGTATCAGGAATAGGACTATTTTTAATAGTATACAGGTCCTTCTCAAGAAATTAGCATATTGTGATAAAGATAGGAATTTGGGGTTTTCATGAGCTGTATGCCAAAATAATCAGTATTAAAATAATAAATGACCTGAAATATTTCAGTTGGTGTGCAATTAATCTAAAATATATGAAAGTTTAATTTTTATCATTACATTATGGAAAATAATTAACTTTATCACAATATGCTAATTTCTTGAGAAGGACCTGTATATAGTTTATTGATGATACTCTGTTTGCCATCACAATAAATCAAATGATTAGCAATGAATATAATGTATGTGTTACGTGAATATGCCATTACAGAGTCAAATTCAGAGCATAGGTGAAAAATCATCCCGTTAACTAGCCCTTTTGTTTACTTCAGCAGATGGTAAAGCTATTGCCTAATTCTAACAAGATTGTCAGTCATCAATTCATGGGAAATTCATAATGATATCACATCGGATAGTAGGCTTTAGTACTAAATGGTAGACTATGGTAAAATAAAAAGTGCTTAGCTGCTAATTGTATTTGTTGTTTGTTGATTTCCAAGTATAAAACTTGTTGAAATGTTTTTTAGTGTGTTTGTATCAGTTTTCTTTACATTTCCATCTCAGTTGAACAAAACCGTGATAATATTGATAATTGTGATAACTTTGGTCACTATAATCGTGATATTAAATTTTCACACCGTCCCATCCCTATTGTCTACACACCCCTTATTTCAAAATAAAATCATCTCGGTCTTATCCTCATTTAATTGGAGAAAGTTTTTCGCCAGCCAGCACTTCATGCAGTGACTGAGTGACACCATTTTGCCCATGCTTCAGTGGTAAATACATTTTAGAATCATCCGCATACAGATGATACTGAATCCCAAAATCTCAAAAATAGAACCTAATGGGACCATATAAAGGGAGGAAATTCAGCATCTGTTGACAACACCCCTGCAACCTCAACATAAAAATGATAACCGGTTTTGCAAACACTTTATTGGAAGTGCATTTTTAACATTAAAGTCAACAATCTATCTCCTGACATTTTAAACTTACAATATGTAGTTTTTGGCCACTAGGGGTCTCTCAATCAAAACAATAGCAAAACATGTACTTTGATCACGTCGAGAAGTAGCATTGGATCATGGGTTTTGTTGTTGTCATCAATGACAACCTGACAATCTAGCGTCTCCGGCAAAAAAAAAATTCACCTCAAAAGTAATGTATTGTTAAAAATATTATAACTTTATTCACGTTATGTTTGGAAGTTCCCTGGAACTTAGAGAAACTAGAGGAGTCAAAGGTTATATGACGCCATTGACTGGCAACAAAATGAGTGTCTTCGAATGAAATTACAAATTTATCCTTGTTTGGTTTGAAAGTTGGTGGAAACATTTGGGATAATGTAAGAACACAACTAACAAATATGTATATTATAAGTGTAGTGATGTTTGCTTTATTAATGTAACGTATGTCTTTTGATATTGTTTTGGAAAAATACATATTGTACCTTTAAGTTAAGCTTAAAAACGGAAAAAATACATGTTTTATAAAAAATAAAGACAGTCTTTCTTGACCTGACATATTTAACTGTTAACACTGTATTGGCAAAACTTACTATTCATAATCTACATTGTTTATAAATGTAACTAATAAATTATTTTTTAACATGTTTTTTGTTTTATTCAAAATAATAGTGCTTGTTTTAATTAATTGCAATAATAATTGTTAATTCATTATAAAGTTAGTGAATTTTATAGCATAAAAAATGCTATTGTATTGTGTGTAAAGAAACAACAAAAGGTTGTGATAGCAAAAAATAATTTAACATGTTTTTAATTAATTAATAAGAGCAACAGATATGTTGTACACACAATTTGATTGAATATGTTGTCAGTGTCTCGTGAAAACATGATTACATTTGAAAAACATTCACTAGAGTCTGTTTTATCCAACAATAGACTAATTTTAGCAACACATGAACATGGACACACTACCTATCTATGCAATGAATTAACAATGATTATATAATGAATTACGAGCACTCGTATTTTGAATAGGAAAATCCGAATTTGTTTCTGGCATAAAGTTTTGCCAGGTGAACAATTCTTGTTTATAGCTAGCGCCGGCTCTGACTGTCCTCATGCTGAAAACTTTACCCTGAGACACAAGAAGAAATATATTTTTTTTGTTAAGGAAAATGAAGAAAATAGTAAGGCACAGTGACTTGGATAAGTAACTTTAATCTGATAACTGGTTCTGAAATAGTAACGCTGTAACGATACTCCCAGAATAGGTTAATTATGATGTTTATGCAAAAATTTCAGACAGTCAGATAGGCAGAGTTCCATAAGCAAATCCAGGTAAATAAGACAGGCAGAGTTCGGTACACTAATCAGGTTCTCATAAAGGCAGAAAATACAGAAACAAGGCAGGAAGGATCAAGCGAAGGTACAGGGGATAATCCAAGGCAAAATACTGAATACACAATGCACGACTCAGCAGCCGCGGACCAGAAAGCAGATGCAGCAGCGGCAGTCCGGAAGGCGGAGTCCGGGCAGGCGGAGGTCCGGCCGAGCAAGGCAGAATTGAAGGCTGAGGCGGAGGCCAGGCAGGCGGCACCAGAGGCAGAGTCCGGGCCGATAAAGGGGGAGTCAATAGCCCCACGGGAGGCGGCCAGGCCGGAGGGGGCTTGGAGGGCCGAGGCAAAGGCGGACCAGGCACTGGAACCACAGTTGACACAGGAACCTGGAAGGACACAGCACAGACAGACACAGACAAACATACAGACACAGAGAGGGCCACAGAGACCGGGGCAGGCACAAGCCCGGGGACAAGCACCGGAGCGGGGACTAGGGCAGGAACTGGCACGGGGACAGGGGCAGACACTTGCCCTGGGACAAGGGCAGGCCCTGGGACAAGGGCAGGCCCTGGGACAAGGGCAGGCCCTGGGACAAGGGCAGGCCCTGGGACAAGGGCAGGCCCTGGGACAAGGGCAGGCTCAGTGACCGGAAAAGGCTCAGGAAATGGAACAGGCAATGCACAGGGACTGGTGCAGACAATGGCTCAGAGGTATACACCAGCTCGGGAACTAGGGCAGGCACCGGCACGGGGACTAGTGCAAGCACCGGGACTGAGTCAGGCACTGGCATGGGGACTGGAGGAGGAACAAGGGAAGGCTCTGGCTTAGGGAAAAGCACAGGCCCGGGGAGCAGGGCAGGTCCAGGGACAAGGCAAGGCTCAGGCTCGGGGACAAGGCAAGGCTCAGGCTCGGGGACAAGGCAAGGCTCAGGCTCGGGGACAAGGCAAGGCTCAGGCTCGGGGACAAGGCAAGGCTCAGGCTCGGGGATAAGGCAAGACTCAGGCTCAACTGATTATGGTGTAGCAACCTCTGGTGGCCGAGGGGGAGCGGGAGCAGCATCTTGTGGCCGGGAGGCTTGAGCGGGAGCGGCATCTTGTGGCCGGCAGGCTTGAGCGGGAGCGGCATTTTGTGGCCTCTTGTGGCCGAGGAGCGGGAACTGCGGCCTCTTGTGGCCGAGGAGCGGGAACTGCGGCCTCTTGTGGCCGGGAGACTTGGGTACAGAGGATAATCCAAAACACAATACTGAATAAACAATGCACGGGTCAGGCCAGAATAACAATCCAAGAATATATGCTCAGTAAGAAGAAAGGATTACATTACCTTGCGAAGAGGCAATGGTGTGTGTGTGACTTATATACAGACTGGGTGAGCAGGTGAATGGAATTTGGGTGATTGAGTCAGAGTTATGGGGATTGTAGTTCTGAGCAATCTAGGAAGGGGAAGATGTAGGAACTGGGGAACATTACAAACACTTTAGATTACTCGTTACTGAAGTGGTCAGATTAAAGTAACGCTTTACTAAGTAACGCGTTACCGGCATCACTGCCAGCAGGTCGAGCCGAGCTGGCCAGCATTGTGGACAGAATTAAGGAAAACAGAGAGATGCTTTCCAATCTCGGCTCTGCTATGAACCATATAATTCAGGTGATTCAATGCCTTGAAGATTCCCGACCCCAGGGTATCAGCGTAATTCCGGGAGCAGCACTTGTTCCACCCACAACCCTCCACTGGCAGGCAGCACAGGGAACATACATCCATCCCTGCCCAGAGAGTTTGCCAGAGCAACATCCAATTGTCAGGGATTCCTGTCACAGCTGGTCTTATGCTTCACCATTACCATATCCTGCCTGCCTGAATAAGCCAACGCATTGTGGAGGGAAGGAAATCCTATGGTCAATGACTACTAGGAGTTCACCCGCCTCTTCAGGGCTATATTCGATCATCCACCTGAGGGCAGAAAGACGGGTGAATGCCTCTATCACCTGCATTTTTGGCAAAAGAAAGGCACTGGAGTACACCCTGGAGTTCCATACTCTAGCTACTGGGGCTAGGTGGAATGAGCAGACTCTCATGGACCAATTTCTGTGCAGTCTACGAGAAGATGTCAAGCATGAGTTACCTGTCGAGACAGCACCCTGGGTTTTGAACAGCTGGTAGACATGGCCATCGACCTTGACAACCTGTTTATGACTCCAGAGCCATGCTGAGAGGGGCCTTCCCCATTCCAACTGCTCCAGCCGCGGGACTTCAGGGGACAGAGAGAGGGAGCCCAGTGTCACCAGGAATGCTGCACCTTTTGTAGCAAGAGGGTCCACTTTGCAGCACACTGTCATATGCGTCTCTCTGGCCATGGAGGCAGTGCTTCATACATTTATATTTCACACAATTGTACTCCTCTGTTATAATATTGTTTTTGTTTTGAGCTCATTTTGATGATGCAGAAGGTAAAAAATACTTTCAAATAATGTATGCAGACGTAACGCAAGGAATTTGCAGAATACTGTATGTTCACTAATTGTATCTTTATTAGCCTAATGTTTTTCCCATAGTTATGCTTATATATTATGCTTATATATTCAATATTCAGGCTTTTTCTGTTTTTTAAATACAGCCCAATGTGTTTTTTATTTGTCAGGGGTGTGTTATCAGTTTTGATTGATTATAAGTAATAAAGTCCAATTAATTACATATGAAGTGTTAATAATTATATCCTGGAAGTCATTTGTTGATTATGTTGGACACTCATTTGGGCTATTGCACCATTACTATGCATTTATGCATGAATATTGATATGCCTCAGATATGCTGAAGCATATGCTTGTCACACAAGCAACTGGTTAGCACTTTATTTTGCAGGACAAAAAGAATAAGATAATTAACAGGAAACAAAGACAAAACAACTGGGTGACAGTATGGTAACTGCACATCAATAGTAGGCCTATTGCTGCAGAAACTAAAAGGAAACTGCAAAGTATGTTGTAGGAGAAAACATTGTAACTGATATGGCAATACTGGTTAAGATCATCCTAATTACCCATTAATCATTGGTTTAATTCATTGTGAAATAACAAGGAAATTTACACAAAATAAGGTAATTAAGACAGCAACAACCATGTAAAACTGGGCGATTTTTGTGAAATTTCAGTGTAACAATCATGCTTTGTCCCTGAAAACAAAAGCAAATATCTACCTATGTCACTGCAGAATAGGATGGAGTCACGCAAGGTCTTTAATTCCAACTGCAGGTAAATTAGGATGAGAGCCATCATACCTCAATATACTCTTATAAAAAAATTGCCTTTCACCCCCTTTCCTCCCTACAAAATTGTCTTGTCCTATTCCTCTCTCACCTTGCCCTGTGCGTAACCCCTTAGCAGGTGCGGCATGTTGAGAGTGCTCACATGCTTCCTCCAAGCACATGTCACAATGCTGATCAATCATTAACACTATGCTTGTTCAACATGTAAGCCTTTAGCTGGCACACTAGTGGGAGGTTACACATTAGCCAGCTATACCACTGCAATTAAAACCAGCAAGTGTACGATCTGTAAGGTAGGAGTGGATAAACAGCGACTTGGCAAGGTACCCTAATCCGACTTACCACCCCGGGGGACGCTCGGCCAATTGGTGCCTCGGAAATGCTACAATCAGGATGCAAACCTTGGTAGCCATGACTCAGTTGTCCTGTAAGACAGCGACGTAAACCATCGAGCCATGTGGTAGCCGCTAATGGATATAAAATATTGTACACTGCAACAGTGTCCTTAACCAAAGCACCAAGGACACGTTTATGATGCTTCATACCCCTCCAGTGATTCCACTCTATAAAAAGCAGGCCTTCAACATACATTTTTACAGAGTCGTGTTTTCTCTGAACCTATACACTTCTGCTTTATAAGTCCACACCATGCTTGCTCAATATGCTGGGTGTGATCTCCTGTTGAAGGATGCACAAATACACGACTGTGATGACTCTGAATTGCTATTTCCAGCAGATCGTCTTTTAACCAATTTTAGGACTGGTCTTTTTTCTGTCCCTTGCACTTCCAACAATCCAGTACTGCCAAATCACCCACAAGCATACTGAAAGCAGATGTAGAAAAATAGTGTATCCATACTTACATCTGCTATGTATAGTATTTACAACAAAAGCAATGCTTGAAAATTATCGGACAATCGGACAACGTCCAAGCAATATATTGAAATCGTAAATTTGATTATTTTGATCGGACAAAATCCAAGCAATTTATTTGAAACGTACATATTATTATTATTTTGATCAAACAATGTCTGAGCAATATATTGAAATCGTAAATTTTATTATTATTATTATTTCACCCAAATGTGGAACTCATTCAGAGACGTCTTATTGCAAGCAATTTCTTTTTTCTTTCAATTGCAACTAATCGATGTCCCATCATGGTGCAGTGCGCTTGTATCTTTGGAATCAATCGATACTTTAGTTTTTTTTCTCCATATTTTATTTCTCCATTCTTTTGAATCAAAATGGATGTTACAGCACTCCTGGTTTGCAGACGAACTGCATCAACAAGATTGCAGCTCCGTCGACTGCTTACCCCTAGCTGGCTAGCTGTAGCAACGCAATTCACTCAACTGGCCACCTCATCTATTTCTTTATAACGATCCTTCCTAAAACAGAACGGATAACCTTGGGAAACTCACTTTACCAATCGTAGCTGATTAGATATTTTTAGCACTAGCAAGCTAGTTATTTACCACTCTACCAGACACCTATCCTGGCTAACTAGCTACCATCAGCTATTCCCATTGTGAGATTAGCTACACTGCAAAAATTGACTATCTAAATATAAGAAGAAAAAAACTTTAATTGAGAAGATTCAGACTATAAACAAGTGAAATTAACTGCCAGTGGGGTAAGACAATTACACTTGGTAAGATTTCTTGAAATAAGAAAAAATATCTAGGCTCTAGAAAAGTGAGTAATCACTTGAAATAAGTGTTAAAACACTCAATCCAGGCACTCTTATTAAGTCAAATAAACTTAAAACTAGCT
>JACXGM010004783.1:0-20973 GCA_016801145.1 Umbra pygmaea
ATCAAAATATACTGGCGGACAATTTTTATTCTTCTGCACAAAAGCTGGCAATGTGATGCTCTTGGACATTCCAGCATGACAATGACCCTAAGCACAAGGCCAAGTTGACCCTCCAGTGTTTACAGCAGAAAAAGGTGAATTTTCTGGAGTGGCCATCAGTCTGTTGACCTTGATCGAGCCACTCTGGGGAAGTTAAGGCCTTATAGACAACTATCACAAACAAATTCACACTGTCATTGCTGCTAAAGGGGGCAATATACCATTTTGAGAACTAAGGGTATGCAGACTTTTGAGTCATTTCATTATTTTCTTTGTTGCCATGTTTTGTTTTATGATTGTGCCATTCTGTTATGACCTACAGTTGAATATGACTCTCATGAGAAATAAAAACATTGTTTTTGCCTAGTCACTCATGTCGTCTTTAAAAATGGTACATCTATTACCAATTCTCCAGGGGTATGCATATTTTGAGTACAACTGTATGGGACGTTGCTTGAGATTTGGGTACAGACAGCATTTTTCAGAGGCATAGATATGTGAGCTTGTCAACTGCAGGTGCAACCTTATTTGCTTTACTGTCGACTCAGATCAGAAGCTGAACATGATCTGAGCATGTGATGTGAGACAGTTTGTCGCTAGCTTGGGAAATACCCACCGGAGAGCAAAAAGAGCATTATGAACAAAGCGCATAAAGTTTCACAGCAAACTTGGGGAGTCTGTGCCGCGGCACATGGGTTGAGAACCTCTGAACTAGAGGTTTACGGCATCATATTGGTCCCATTCATATAGAGTCTTAATAATATATGGAATTTATTACGATGTATAAAAAGGAAAAGCGTGACAGCAAGCACCCAGCCCATTGACTGCAGGGCATGGCGATTCCAGATTTTTTTATATGTTATTGAACTTTTTGTATGTTTTAAACTATTGTGCAATACAGATATTTATGATGACCACTCCACCCAATTACTCCACCCACTCCACCCAGCTGCCCTATCCACTCCAAGCAATCTACCCAGTTACTCCACCCACTCCACGCAGTTATTCCACCCACTCTACCTATTTACTCCACCCACTCCAAACACACCACACTGTTACTCCACCTAGTGCGCCCACTCCACCCAGTTACTCCATCAATTCAACCCAGAACCGCACACACTCCAACCACTCCAACTTGTTACTCCGCCCACTCCCTCAGTTACCCCACCCACTCCACCCAGCTACTCCACAAACCCCAACCAGTAACTCTACCCACTCCAACCTTTCCACCCTGCTACTTCACCTACTCCATCCAGTTACTCCACTCACTCTGATTCTATTTAGTTACTGCACCCACTCCACACAGTTACTCTGCCCACCAGCAGTGGTCAGTGGATCTTAATTTGGGGAGCTGGCTCATATTACTGTCCAGACTGGGGGAAACGGAACAGTATCGCACACTGGGTTTTGTGCGTCGCATACTAGGTTCGGTGCATTGCGCACCATGCAATTTGCTCCGGTCCTGAGCGTAACATGAGCCCGCCCTCCCCAATTAAGATCCACTGACTGCGGCTGCTCCCCATTCCAACCAACTACTCCACCCACTCGAACCAATTACTCCACCCACTCTACCTAGTTACTCCACCTTTTCCACCCATTTACTTCACCCACTCCAACCACTCAACCCAGCTACTCCGCCCACTCTTCCCAGTTACTCCACCACTCCACCCAGCTACTTCAACCCCTCCAAGCACTCCACCCAGTTACTCCACTCCACCCAATTACTAATACATCTACCGCTAATACCGCTAGTACTACTAATACTAATATTATTGATAATACTGCTACTACTAATAATACTCCTACTTCTACTAGTACAACTAATACTGCTACTATTACTAATACCTCTATGTTTGCTAATACCACTATTAAATACTACTACTACTACTGCTAATACTGCTACTGCTCCTATTAAGTTTCCCCACAACTTTCCAAAAAGATTATGTGTTTGGATAATCTAGATGAATTTGGGTAATCCAGATGTTTTTCTTTTTCTGATGAAAATGTTGATTAAAGTAACCTTGCCAACCTGACAGTAACATCTTACACACTAATGGAATGAGATGCTTTCTGTGTGTGAACAGATTACTGAAAATTATCATACATAAAGACCCATTATTGTGTTCAATGTAGCATCGCCAGAAATGTTCTGTAAATAGGATCCATTGTGTTTTCTTTCACACAGGTCAAATCAGATAAAAAGCATCTATGATAAGTGCATTTGTAAGATTACAACAAAGTAGTTGAATGAAACCAATAAGACAGTGTCAAGGTGTTTGTATTTTTTACCTAAAACATATATTGAGAAAGAATTACTGATGCATTCTCTAAGTAGTTATTTATCGATGTGTACTTGTAGATGCTTTAAAAAAAACTGAAACTAGTAAAACTAATACTGAAACTAAACCACACTGCTCAAAAAGATGAGCACTCAAATCACATCTGGTCTCGATGTACAAAACATATGAAAGATCAAAATCTTTTGTGTGCATTGTGTAATTTGTTGAGAACAAAATCATGCAATAATGGTCAATGGAAACCAAAATCACCAACTGATTTAGGGCTGGATTTAAACTCAAACTGAAAATCAAAGTAAACAATGTAAATCACAGGCTGTTCCACTGTCTGTGAATTTCATCACGGCAACTCATAATGTGACTCAGTAGTGTGTATGGCCCCCAAGCATGGGCATCAGTTTGTTTTGAAATGTGCTGGGGACAGAGACGTTTTTGGAAACGTATTTTCAGAAGTGCTGGGTACAGTTTTGTAGATGTGGGGGGTGCTAGCGGTAGCGTCTCATTGACAGAGGCTGCTGCGGCCCGCCATACAGGCTTAGCAGAGGCTGCACAGTTTAGACCAGCGGTATAAATTATGTTGCTAAAAACTTCAGATATATAACTATTATCAGACCAGTCCTCACGGCCGCAAAACCCTAACAGCCTACTGGGAAAAGTCCCAGGATTGCCACCCCGCACCAGATCTTTTTCTCAAAAAAGTGGTAGGGATAAAATGACTCATGACGAAATCTGGTGGGGACGCGTCCCCTCCCCACCGTAATCTACTCCTGTGTGATGTTCCCCCCTAAATATGTGACAGCCTACGCCTCCAAGAGCCTGTATGCACTCCTGACTGAATGTCTGGGAATGCTCCTGATGATATGGCGGATGGTGTGTTGGGGGATCTCCACCCAGACGTGATCGAGGCATCAGTGAGATCTGTGGCACTAATTGGCAGCATCAGATGCATTGATACATAACGTCCCAGAGGTTCTCAATTGGATTCATGTCTGGGGAACGTGATTGCCAGTTAATGGCATCAATGCCTTCCTCATCCAGGAACTGCCCACATGAGGCTGGGCATTGTCCTGCACCAGGAGGAACTAAGGGCCTAATACTTCATCCCTGTACCTAACAGCAGTCAGGGAACAGCATGGCTAGCATGTGGAAGTCTGTGCGACCCTCCAAGGATATGCCTCCCCAGAACATCACTGACCCATCGCCAAACCGGTCATGCTGGATGATGTTGCAGGCAGCATTGCATTCAACAGAGTCTCCAGTCTCTGTCACCTCTGTCACGTGCTCAGTGTGAACCTGCTCTCATCTGTGAAGAGAAGAGGGTGCCAATGGCGGACCTGCCAATTCTGGTGTTCGAGCTGCACCATGCATGGCTGTGAGCAAAGGACCCACTAGAGGATGTCGGGCCCTCATGCCACCCTCATGGAGTCTGTTTCTGACAGTTCTGTTAGAAACATGCACACCAGTTACCCGATAGAGGTCATTTTTTAGGGCTCTGGCAGTGCTCCTCCTGTTCCTTCTCACACAAAGGATCTGATACCGGTCCTGATGCTGGGTTGATGCCGTTGATGATGGGCCTTGTGTAATGGCCCATCTCCTGGTATCTGCTCCATGCACTTGAGACTGTACTGGGAGATACAGCAAACCTTGCGACAGCACGTATGGATTTGCCATCTTGGAGGAGCTTGACTACCCGTGCAACCTGGATGGGCTCCAGGTACCGCCTCATGCTACCAGTAGTGACAAGGACAATAGCAATTGTCTGTGGCCACCACCTGCTAAAGCATTCCCTTTTTGGGGGTTGTCTTGCTGTTGCATTTCCAGTGCACCTGTTGTTATTTTCGCCAAAACAGGTGATATTGATTCACAATTGCTTATTCTTCCTAACTGGACAAATGGATATCCCTGAAGTTTAATTGACTTACTTTATACTGTGATTTTTGCATATCCCCTTAATTATTCTGAACAGTGTATAAAAATTAAATATAAATCTATTAATCTATCAGATGACTCAGTGGTTAGGCAGTCAGACATGTAGGTCAAAGGTTGCCGGTTCAATTCCTGAGTGTTCCAAGTGATGTTGTGTCCTTGACCAAGGTCCCTGTAATTACTATAAGTCGCTATGAAGAAGAGCATCTGCTAAATTACTCAAATGTAAATTTATTTGTACCACACTATTCGTATTATAAAAACCCACTCCGATCTCATGGTCATCTGAATTCTTCATCCAGTTGAAAGGTCCCACATTGCAATGCAATCCTTGGTTTAGAACAGATGTCTTCAGCCCTCACATCAGGGACCCTCAGGCGATGTGCTTTTTTTGTTTTTATTTTTAATAAATTTGCTAAGATTTCAAACACACTTCTTTCACATTGGTATTATGGGGTATTGTTTGTAGAATTGTGAGGGAAATAATGAATTTCATCCATTTCGTAACATTAAAAATGTGGAGAAAAAAAAGCGCTGTGAATACTTTCCGGATGCACTGTATTATTCAAGGTCAACTGGCTGCTTACTATAGTTTGAAATGCTAGAAGGTTTGAGAGTATGTATACTGGATAGTATGTAAGTAAATGTGTCAACATTCAAACTTGTTATTTATTTAACATCTAACTTAAAATTACAGAGCCTATACATACTAAGAACAAACAACAAATTCATAATGTAGAGGTCACCAAATGCTGAGCGTAGGGCTGGCTGGAGAACACTGTTCAAAACTCCTATGAGCATAGTGGTACAGATTCACTAGCTCAAAGGCTACTGTTCATTTGCTACAGAGATATTTTGCTAAGATTCACTGCTGCAGTAGCAGGTGTTAACATATTCTTCGCAAATATCACAGAGGTGGTTTTCTGACAACCCCCTTGGCCCTTACTGCTTCAACACATCACGCAACCTTGTAGTGACATTGACCGTAACTCAGGGGCAGGTTGGGCTGTATGCTGGCTGAAGCACCAGAATGCGAGTACTGAACAGATTATACATCAAAATGTCATTGTCTCACTACACTCTCAAACTGATTTTAGTCACCACACATGCTGTGCAGTCAAAGGCAACTAGCTAGTGTACCAGACAACGTTGATGCAACAGGAGCTGCAGGGGGTTTATTTGAGGTCACAGGGTTCGGACTCTTATACCTCCTCTCCCTCAGTTGAGGGATTGGCTGTGGCAACTTTTTGCCTGAGCAACCTCAAACATTAATTGGAAAAGGGCTGCTGCTTGTGTTCAGGCCTTGGAAGGTCAGCACAGTGTTGCTTGTCATCAAGATGTGGCACTGCCTATGTGACAGTGGTGTTTCCCCCATCGGGCACCGTGCAACAGCTGTACTTTGCTACGGTTGTACTCTAGTCTGCGGGATTTTTATTAAGTGATACATTTGTATTTTTGGTGTTTAAAGGAATATGTTATATACTTTTTTCCTCCCTTCCCAATTTGCTCTCTAATCCTGTCTTGTTGGTAGCTCTGCAAATCCTTGTAAAAATCTGTGGGATGACGAGGGGCCTACACAGGTTTCATCCAACCACATGTTACCTGAGAGACCAAGTACTTTCGCACTGTTCACCCAACACGGAAGCCTTTAGTTGGATCATGCACGGGATAACGTTCATCGACTATACTTCCGGTATTGAATACAGGCGCCTGATCTGAACACGAGTTCCCGGAGAGCGAAGTGGTAGGATAGATAATCTGACCTATTTAACCCAAATACGCTGCCTCGTGCAGGAGGCCCAGGGAAAGTCAGAAAACCCATGGTCAGGCTCGAACCCATTACCTTTCTGACGTAGACTGTCCTAAACTTAGCCCACTGCGCCAGAATACTACCCTGGAAATCCAGAGTTCTCGCGAGAGCACAATTTGAATTTGCTCAGCAAGTTACTCTGGCACCGAGTAATTCTGCTCATTAACTATGCCCTTGTTGCCGAGCTGCACCAATCACATAGGTGTATCTGATATAGGCGTGCCAGAGGCGTGTTAAACAGATGACGACAGAGCTGCGACCACGAAGTCATTAGTAAACATTGTAAGATCGCAATAACACCAGTTGTTTAAAACGGCTTTGGCCACTACAATGAACGAGTTAGACTTGGCTTTTTGTCTAAAAGAGGAACAGAAGACGGCGCTCGAATCATTCCTTTTTAAGTAGGACGTTTTTGCTGTTTTGTCGAACTGATACGGCAAGAGTTTAATCTACCAGTTAGCTCCACCATAGGTGCTTAGCGAAAAACCACTGGTGATAGGTTGTAGTGTTATCCAATTGCGTACAAGGAGATTTTCAAATGCATACTTGGTGCCGCCCCTCGAGCTGGGTCATTTTCATTACTAGATCCCAGACCCTTATATCCTCCGGATTTGGGTCTGGATTTTTCCAGGCTACCAGAATACACTATTTTAACAACTTATTGATTTATTGTATATTTGATGTAATGTGGTGTGTTTTATATTCCAAAACCCAATCATTACTTAATAGGATGGTTTTGCCAGGATTTTAGAGTCAGAGATATTGAGCAGCCTTTGCTCTATATTAAGACTTTAAGGCTTGGCATGGAATTGAAACAACATGTCATTCTCCCCTTTGACTGGTGTGAAATACGGTAATGAATTTGTGCTGGAATGTCTCTATCTGTCCTCCTCCCTATTCCTCCCTCATTTTCTCTCCCCTCTCTCTCTCCCTTTATCTGTCTCACACTTTCTGTTTCTCCCACCCAAACCTTTCAATTTTCTTCGGTCTGTCTTCCATTAACTGTATGTGCTAAGCTTTTTGATATCCCAGGCTGGACCTAGATTGCAGTGGTTTGTTAGCTATTTTGAAATATGAAAACCTTGCTTTTACAACCTTGAGTCAAAAGAGATAAAAGTTGCGTAGCAATGCACAAAAGCTGCTTTCTTATCATTGCAATCACATTGGAAGTGCATTGACTTTATCACAGTCCAGTTTTTGTTTCAAAGCAGCATCCTAGTTTCATAAGGTTGTATAGAGTTAATGTATAGAGTTGTATGGAGGGATACCACATCCAAAAACTGAATGTCATAAAGTGTAATCTCAACATATTTTGTAGAATTCTCTCCCAGGGCTCAGTGATGCCCATTGTTTCTCAAAATCAATGTAGAGCAAGGGCTGCTTCAGTGTTCTGATATCTTTTTGTCAGTAATTACTATGGTATACTGAAGTATAATTAGAAGCATTCCATGAATGTCAAAGGCTTTTATTGAAAATCACATAAACTTTATGCAAAGACTCAATATTTGCAGTGTTGACTCTTCTCTTTCAAGACCTCGGCAATCCGCCCTGGCATGCTGTCAATGAACTTCTGGGCTACATCCTGACTGATGGCAGCCCATTCTTGCATGATCAATGCTTGGAGTCTGTCAGAATTTGTGGGTTTTGGTTTGTCCACCCGCCTCTTGAGGATCGACCACTAGTTCTCAATGGGATTAAGTTCTGGGGAGTTTCCTGGCCATGGACCCAAGATTTAAATCCCAGAGCCACTTAGTTATCACTTTTGCCTTATTGGCAAGTTGCTCCCTCATGCTGGAAAATGCATTGGTTGTCACCAAACTGTTCGCGGATGGTTGGGAAAAATTGCTCTTGGAGGATATGTTGGTACCATTCTTTATTCATGCCTGTGTTCTTAGGCAAAATTGTGATTGAGCCCACTCCCTTGGCTGAGAATCAACCAGGGACATATTGGGAGAAAAATTTGGCCTGGGACTTTGGATTGAGCGGCTGCCTGTATCTGTTGCTCCCCGCGTCCGTCATTCACTCTGGGTTTCTTCTCATCTAAATATAGAGGAACTCTGTCTCTCTCGATTTGACGGCCGGGCCAGAGCGCAATTTTGTGCTCCTGCGGATGCAACAGCCAGTCCATTTCAGCCTACTGTCACCTGTTTTATATGTCCAGGATTGAAAGTAAAATATGACAGCCCGTTCAGCCTGGAATGGACCGGCCGTTCAGGAAAACTCCTGATGCTCCTGATGGCTAGTCCATCCCTGGAAGCAACCCTACACATGAATGGTCTCAGGATGCTTTAATGTTGGCATGACACATGACTGATGGTAGCGCACACCTTGTCTTCTCCAGACAAGGTGTTTTCCGGATGGCCCAAACAAGCGGGAAGGGGATTCATCAGAGGAAATTACCCCAGCAGTCTAATCCCTGTACCTTTTGCAGAATATCAGTCTGTCCCTGATGTTTTTCCTGGAGAGCAGTGGCTTCATTGCTGCCCTTCTTGACACCAGACCTTCCTTCAAAGGTATTTGCCTCACTGTGCATGTAGATGCACTCACACCCGCCTGCTGCCATTCCTGAGCAAGCTCTGCACTGGTGGTGCCCACAGCTGAATCAACTTTAGGAGCCTTCTTCACAAAAATTGAACCTCTCTCCTTCTTGATGATCCGATAAACGGTTGATTTAGGTGCAATCTTACCAGCAGCAATATCCTTGCCTGTGAAGTCCTTTTTGTTCAAAGCAATGATGATGGCATGTGTTTCTATGCAGGTAACCATGGTTGACAGAGGAAGAACAATTTCAAGCATCACCCTCCTTTTAAATCTTCCGGTCTGTTAGTCTAACTCAATCAGCATGACAGAGTGATCTCCAGCCTTGTCTTCTTCAACACTATTACCTGTGTTAACAAGACAATCACTGACATGATGGCAGCTGGTCCATTTGCAGCAAGGCTAAAATGCTGTGAAAATGTTTTTTGGAGGTTTAGTTCATTTTCATGGCAAAGAGGGAATTTGCAATTCATCTGATCAATCTTCATGGCAATCTGGAGTATATGCAAATTGCCATCACCAACACTGAGGCAGCAGACTTAGTAAAAATAAGTATTTGTTACATTCTCAAAACTTTTCACCACATACTGTAGGTCTGTGTATAGTGTAGGAAATCTTACAAAGCCCCTCACAACTCCTGGCTTGGTCTTCTTATTTCTCTCCAATGCGTGCTCCTGTATTGAGCCTTATGAAGCTGCTAGTGCAGCTTGTGGTCAGGAGTTATTGATCAGTTTGGGAGATTGACATGTCTGCCGCCTCCTTAGTATGAGGATGTATGTGATGCTTTGCCAATAGTACTTCATCTCGCTAGTGAAAAAGATCAAGGTGTCATGGGTGGATTCTCAGGTCAAACAACTTCATCTCAACTCAAAATCCATTGCCCATGCAATTGTATACTTTGCCATGATCAGGAGTTCATGCACTAAGTGTGCAGGTGCCCGTCCTATACTCTCTATGACAACATCTTTGTTGTTGCAGCACCTAGTTTTGTGGTGTTTGGTTGTGTTTTTGTATACCAAAGATATCATATTCAGGTGAAAATAAAATGACTAGGGTGGCATTGGCTGTATCACTGACAATATACAGTAGACTGAAATGATGCACGAAGACGAGGTCAGTGTGTATTTATCCATCTTTTTGTCATTTGCTACATTAACTTTGAGAGGCTCAATGATATTTATGCAAATAATAGATGACATTCCTATATGTGTGACTGCTGCAGTGAAACTATTCTTTCTTTTTGCTGGAAATAATGCCAGTGAGGATATCAGTGGGGACGTTCTTGTGTTATGAGCTCTGTGAGATTAATTTAAAGCAAGCTACTTAATTTTCTTTAGCCCATTGTGCACCTGGTAAGTTCTTTCAGCACTTTCGTGGTACCCATAGTCCAAAAATACTTAAAGATTTCCTAATATGATGGAAAACCTCTTATAACATTTTTATAGGATCCAATGCTATAGGATTATTTTTGGGGTTTTGTGTAGGATATTTATAGGAAACATACCTATAGAATTTCTACTATACTTTGTTTTATTTTTCATTTTTGAGCATATCATCCAAATCCTCCTATAAATCCTCCAAAATGAAAAATGAAAACCAACCACTGTTCTAGACAGTCTATCAGCATACCAGACCCATTAGACTGGATGTTATTAATGTTCTCCATGTGCTTAGATGAAAAGGGGCATTTCCTATAAGGAAACCTATGGGAACCAGCCAGAACGGCCATGCAATATGAGGCTTTCGACAGTGCAGATTGACAGAGGGCATGCGGTTAATGCTTAATGTAATTATTCACCCTTGAACCAAGCCCCTCTGGAAAATGAAGAAAAATGTCACTCAACTTGTAGGGCAAACATTTTACTGGCCCTTATCTTGACAATAGAGAGAAATGTTGAAGTTATTGTTATTGTTTTGACAATTCTATGTAAGTATTTACCCAATATTTCTGCAAGCGACCGAAACCTGTAAAGTAAGTATTGTGTAAATGGGACACATGAAGTTTAATTACTAAAACCTGTAAAGTCCCATTTTCTTAACTGTCCAGTTTTCACAATAAAGCTTGTGTAAATTTGATTGACTTTAAAGGAACAGATCAGATATAGTTACTTTTACAGGCGTCTGAAATATCAGTCATCCCAGATTATACAGTGGGGCAAAAAAGTATTTAGTCAGCCACCAATTGTGCAAGATCTCCCATCTAAAAAGATGAGAGAGTCCTGTAATTTTTATCATAGGTACACGTCAACTATGAGAGACAAAATGAGAAATAAAAAACAGAAAATCACATTGTGGGATTTTAACTGAATTTGTTGTTAAATTGTGGTGAAAAATAAGTATTTGGTCAATAACAAAAATTAATCTCAATACTTTGTTATATACCCTTTGTTGGCAATGACAGAGGTCAAACGTTTTCTGTAAGTCTTCACAAGGATTTCACACACTGTTCCTGGTATTTCGGCCCATTCCTCCATGCAGATCTCCTCTAGAGCAGTTATGTTTTGGGGCTGTCGCTGGACAACACAGACTTTTAACTCTCTCCAAAGATTTTCTATGGCGTTGAGATCTGGTGACTGGCTAGAACCTTGAAATGCTTCTTATGAAGCCACTCCTTCGTTGCCCAGGCAGTGTGTTTGGGATCATTGTCATGCTGAAAGACCCAGACACGTTTTATCTTCAATGCCCTTGCTGATGGAAGGAGGTTTTCACTCAAAATCTCATGATACATGGCCCCATTCATTCTTTCCTTTACACAGATCAGTCATCCTGGTCCCTGCAGAAAAACAGGCACAAAGCATGATGTTTCCACCTTCATGCTTCACAGTAGGTATTATGTTTTTTGGATGCAACTCAACATTCAGTTTCATCTGACCATATGCCATTATCCCAATCCTCTTCTGGATCATCCAAAAGTTCTCTAGCAAACCTCAGATGGGCCTGGACATGTACTGGCTGAAGCAGGGGGACACGTCTGGCACTGCAGGATTTGAGTCCCTGGCGGCGTAGTGTGTTACTGATGGTAACCTTTGTTACTTTGGTCCCAGCTGTCTGCAGGTCATTTACTAGTTCCGTGTGGTTCTGGGATTTTTGCTCACCATTCATCTGATTATTTTGACCCCACAGGATGAGATCTTGCGTGGATCCCCGGATCGAGGGAGATTATCAGTGGTCTTGTATATCTTACATTTTTTTTATAATTGCTCCCACAGTTGATTTCTTCACACCAAGCTGCTTACCTATTGCAGATTCAGTCTTCCCAGCCTGGTGCAGGTCTACAATTTTGTTTCTGGTGTCCTTTGACAGCTTTTTGGTCTTGGCCATAGTGGAGTTTGGAGTGTGAAAGTTTGAGGTTGTGGACAGGTGTCTTTTATACTGATAACAAGTTCAAAAAGGTGCCATTAATTCAGTTAACACGTGGAGGACAAAGGAGCCTCTTAAAGAAGATGTATCAGCAGCAGAATGGGAGAGGAGAGTTTATTTGACAGAAGAACTGGCAGGGGTGATGGCGGGGTATGGCTTGGTTGGGCAACAGCCCCACCAAGAATCGCATTAGCCCAAACTTAGCCCCACCATGGAATATCAACTGTGCTGACTTAGGCTTCGGTGTCATCTGTTGTGCGCCGTTAACTACCGTAGCTTGCTCTCTCGCTCTCTCTCTCCTTAGTTTTTGTGTGTGTGTTTACGACAACAGAAAATTGCACTGGCAGTTCTATTCTTTGATGAAATGGGTAAGCTACAACATAGATGAGAGAAACTGGAACTGGTATCTGATGTTAACGCTAGAATCAATCTTCAAAAACAAAATATAGGGCCCTATCTTGCACCTGGCACAACGCAGCGCAAAGCCCGAATGCAAGTGTCTTTGCTAGTTTAAGACTGACGCAGTTGTCAATTTGTCATTGACCAACATAAACCTGGTCTAAAATCAATACCGCAGCATGTCATTGTTATTTTAACAGCAAATTAGTCAAATGCACTTAGGCATATGCACAGCGCGTGCACACTATGCTTGTTGCACAAACACAGGGAAGCGCAGCAGCACATAAACATGCAAAAGATTACAAATAAAAATATTACCGTGCAAATTCTCCATCATAATAGCAATGCGTGAAAGGTACAAACGCGCCTGGCTCTTAAAGGGAATGGGAGATGAATCTCTGATTGGTTTATTGCATGTTACGCCCAAAACACAACTATGAATTGATGAAGACACCTAGTACAACCCTTTTAGAACATGCGCCCGGCGCATGGACCCTTTTGTCCGCTGTCAAACTAGCCAAAGTGGATTTGGACATGCCAAAAGCGCACTTGTGCCATGCGTTTTACACCGTGCACTTAGATCGTTAAAATAGGGCCCATAGTGTCTATATTTCTGGATCGATCTGCCCACCCCTATTGGGTGTGTAGTGGACAGGTTTGCCAGACAAAGTGAACAAGATAAACTGTACTGGAAAGGGTGTTGTGATGTATTTTATTGGGTATGTAGTCACATTGAAATTCAAACATTGATTTGAGCCCCACCACTGTGTGGATTAGCCCCACCGTAGTTTAGCAAAAAAGAAAAACTATACTAACTCAACTAAGAGCTGGTAAGCAAAATAATCTCGGCCTGATGTTAGACGACATTGCAAAAATATCACCATTCATTCATAACCTCAGTAAGAGTGTGCCCAAAACATCGGAAAGTATGTCTTTGTGACATTTCTTAATTTACATTTTGTAAAAAATAAAAACCAGTAGCAATCTGCCGTTATAATAGCAATCCGCCATGTAACAACATCACCAGCTCTTAAAGGGAATGTAAGATGAACATCTGATTGGTTTATTGCACAATACGCCCAAACCACACCTATGGCTAATGTAGGTACTTCAGAACTGCCCATTTTAGATTTGTGTTGGGCGCAAGAGTCATTTATCCCACCAGTATAATAGCAACAGCGCCCAAGATCCGCCCAAAAAGTCACTTGCGTTTTGCGTTTGATACTTGCGTTTCAGATCTTTAAAATAGGGCCCCATGTCTCAAAGCTCACATAATAAAAAGAGGGGGTCCAATCCTGTACTTGCAAGGTGTACCTATCATAGGTGACACAACATGGTCCCAGTGCAGCTCCTTAAACCTGACCTGTGCATGACTCTACTCTTGTAAACAACTCCAAAGTTAACACCACCTTTTTGTGATCTAGGGTAGTACAGCTGTCATTCCAAAGAATGATGCAGCTATCAAAATCCTGGTGTATCATTTATTTTTTTTAAAGAGAATACTATAAACATACACACCCTATCCTAAGACTATGATTTTAATTGTATTTTATTTACTGTTATTACTGTAATATTATTAGTCTGCAGATATCTATGTTGTATTGGAAGGACGGAATAAATTGCATGAGAGCAGACTGTTTTAGATTTTGCTGGACATCACTCATGCAAGTATACTGTATAGGGACCATATCTGCAAAAAGGCAAAAACACACTAATGACAATGTAGTGTGAAGCTCCCTTAAAAGCCATCTGTGACATTGTGCCAAAAGTATGTTGGAACTCTGACAAAGACAAACATGATACAACATTCAATCCCACTGAGGCAAGATTTGATAAATGTGCCAAGTCAAAGACACAACCAAAAACTATCCTCTGCTAATAAATTGTGAAGATCCCACCAAATAAATCAGAGTCAGAGATGTCTTTCTGCGTAAAGGCAAAATTATCAGCTATGCTTGCAGTTATAAATGCAGCATGTACACATATAATGTTCTGTTATTGTATTTCAAGTTCACCAAAGACTTCTCTTAATGTGCATGTTGGAGATTTACTTAGCTAAAATAAAAGTCAGCATTATTTGCCCCAAGATTCTGTGTTATTCCATGGGAGTCAAACCACCTTTTGACATACCTCTAGCTCCACCCAACTCTCCATATGAACGCACTGCCCACTTAGACAGTTCAACAATGCCTATAACTCTGTTCCTGCTTAGTTTTTTTATTCCACTCTACTCTATGTTTCAATAGAATAGCTAAAGTATGAAAGCCTGAAACTTTAACCCCATTTCCCCGGAAGCTCTACAACCTACTGTAAGAAAAACCTAAGGAATTGCCATGACCATTATCTGGAGATCTATCCGATGAAACTCATGTCTAATAGGCACATTACAAACTACATCTGCTACCAACATGGACAACTTTGGAGCTAGTATTTGGAGTGCCTTAAAAATGTTCGGTTTCAGCAATGTTCACTCCACAACCCCAACCCCAAGATTACTATCACACTGAGTACAGTCTTCTTCGGTAATCTCACTGAACTAGGCATGAAATTACTAATGTTCTTATTTGATATATCCCACCTACTCCCTCACCCCTGGTTAGTTGATATTTCTTAAAAGACAGACCAATCTAGGACGGCCAACAGAGGTGACTGTGTTGTACAGCACAGGTCCACTGTGCTTGGTAGATCAGTTTTCTCTGTTAGAGCCACAAAGTATTGGAACTCAGTACAATGCGAGATCAGAAAATTGAACAGTTTTACAAAATTTCAAACTAAAATGAATTCATGGCTAAAATCAAATCAATCATGTTCCCACCAGGAATAATCCCCAACAGCTAATTTTATGTTGTGAAATCTAGTTAATGTGTGAGGTCCTGTTGTAGTGGTGTTTTTACGTTGTGTTGTTTGATTGTGGTGTTTTAATGCTATGAAATTGTATTTTTATTGTGGTGTTGTTTTTATGTTGTGGTTCTTATTGTTGGAGTAATGTTTTTATCTTGTAGTTTTCCTTTTATTGTTATTGTGGTGGAGTTTTAATATCGTAAAATTGGATTGTTGTCTTTTATTATTGTGTTTTATACTCTATTGTAGTGTTAGGTTTTGACAGAGATGTTTTTCTCGGTTTCCTGCCCAGGGAATACAGATTAAAATTAGCTCATAACTAACTCTGGTACTGCTAAGGAGCTGTGCATTGTTCCTGTTACCGTAAAGAAAGAAAGAAAGAAAGAAAGAAAGAAAGAAAGAAAGAAAGAAAGAAAGAAAGAAAGAAAGAAAGAAAGAAAGAAAGAAAGAAAGAAAGAAAGATAGAAAGACAATGACTTTATTGTCCCAGTTAAAATAATTTGTTGTGAATTCAGGTGAAAACAAACAACAACATTAAAAACAGTGACACAATACAACAGATACCGTACTTTATACTGTACACACCAGATATTCAGTGTATTGTATGTGAAACTTTATCACGTCTTTGCATGCTTTATCTTGGCCAGGTAACCATGGCAAATGAGAATCTATTCTCAATCGGCATAGCTGGTTAAATAAAGAAATGAAATAAATAATTAAAATTAAGATTTATAACAAAAGAATAATAAGTGGCTGCCGTCTTAATACCCTATTCAGACAAATGGACTGTACTTCAGAGATGGCCAATACTACAAATTTTGTTTCGATCCGATACCAAGGCAAATAGGCCCGATATCAAAACTAATACCGATATCAGTATGGTGGGTTGTCTACTGCACTGGGCCTCATCATGTGTCCATATGTGTTTCTCTGCATGCATGACATTTTTTCTCAATTCTCAGCATTTACTACAATTTTTGTTCTACTACAAATATAAATTAATATAATTATTTAAAGAAAGAAGCTAGTACTGATATTTTCATGTCAGTATCGTTTTTTTTTTAAATACTTGAGGATCAGAAGTATCAAAGTCAAAGTCAAAGTTGTTTATTTATCATATGCATCGAATAACATCACATCATCCTACGCAGAGAAATTCTTTTGACATGGCTCGACACATCTATGCAGTGGGCTTAAAAAAAGATTTCAACAATATAAAGAATTTTTAAAACAATAATGACAATAGTAATAATAATAATACGCTATGAACTGAGCAATGATCTGGAAAATGTACAACACTAGAAGTAATAAATATTATAGATTTGACATGGAAAATTGCTTTTAAAGGTGCACTTGAATTCTGCTACATTAGATGTAGAGAGCATGAAATGACCAGAGAATGTTAGTGCTCAACAGATGATTTGTGATCAGTGTCTGGTAGTTTTTAAGTCTGGTAGTCCGTGCCTTGCTGCTCCGGTAACGTCTACCAGACGGCAGCAGCGAGAAAAGTTCACGGCCTGGATGGCTGTGATCTTTAAGAATGTTCTTTGTTTTCCTAAGGCATCGCTTCTGGTAGATGCCTTGCACGGAGGGGAGGCAGCAGCCTATGATGCGATCCGCTGACTTCACCACCCTCTGAAGGGCCTTACGATCAGCAGCGGAGCAGCTGCCGTACAAGGCTGTAATCGATATTTTGGTATCAATCCTCCCAGCCCTAGTGGACTATGGTGGCTTAAAAGTGGTTTGAAACTGGCATAGTTGTATATCTGGAAGGGTACACTAGAGCATTTCAAATTATAGAACAAAACCTTCTCTGGAGTCTTTGAACTGTCACCGAGTGGTATTTCCCTTATTTGTAAAGAAAATGGCCAAAATGACAACAATATCTATTTCCAGGCAGCCAGAACTTTCAAAAGGCAGAACTGTAGGGTACAAACCTTTGGGTAATTCACACACATGTTAAATTGCCTACTTTATGGATAATGCAAAAACATCTCTATTTTATTGGTTGTAGTTCTATAAATATTTTGGATATGACTGAACCACCAGCAGCCTGAACCATTGACACAAGGCAGAATGAATCCACACTTTCATGTTGTTTAGAATTCGAGACTCATCAGACCAGGCAACGTTTTTTCCAATCTTCTATTGTCCAATTTTGATGTTCGCGTGCAAATTGTAACCTCAGCCTCCTTTTCTTAGCTGAGAGAACTGGAACCCGGTGTGGTCTTCTGCTGCTGTAGCCCATCTGCTTCAAGGTTCAACATGTTGTGCTTTCAGAGATGCTCTTCTGCATGCCTTGGTTGTAATGAGTGGTTGTTTTAGTTACTTTTGCCTTTCTAACAGCTCAAACCAGTCTGACCATTCTCCACTGACCTCTGCCATCGAGGCATTTTTGCCCAGATAACTATTGCTCACTAGATATTTTCTCTTTTTCAGACCATTCTCTGTAAACCCTAGAGATGGTTGTGCAGGAAAATCCCCGTAGATAAGCTCTTTCTGAAATTCTCAAACCAGCCTGTCTGGCCCTAACAACCATTCCACATTCATAGTCACTTTAATGACCTTTCTTCCCCATTCTGATGCTTCAGCAGTTCATCTTGACCATGTCTACATGTCTAAATGCATTGACTTGCTGCCAAATGACTGGCTGATTAAATCTTTTACTTAACAAGCAGTTGAACAAGTGTACCTTGTGAAGTGGCTGGTGAGTGTAGCTATGTTTTACGAACCACGCAACCGATCCACCTGGATAGATGTTCTGTAGTTCTACAGGCAGAAACATTAGCCACAAAACACATACATTTACCGTACTCATGCATCCAGACAAGGGTTACCATGTGCTTAATTAGAAGTTTAGAAAATATGCTATAAACAAGTAACGAAACAATTTCTAATCGAAATCCAAAACTATAATGATAACTTTACTCTGAGCCTGTATATAGCAACTTTTTTCAATACATTTTTTCCACTATGATTGCCGCAGAAGTTTTAAGAGTAATAACACTGGAAGGGAGGAATGCACAGCTATCTCTACCCCTCTCCTCGCAACCTTTCTCCCTCTCACTTTATCCTGCAATGTGTTTGCGGCTGCACCCATAGATGGGCATGGATTGGGAGGAATTAGGTCACGAAGAAGCATACTGCAGAGGGGATAGCGTGGTGCAGACCTGCACAGGAGAGAACCCTGTTGTCATCTACGTTGCGATGAAATATGGAGAGGGACGCGATCACTTAGAGAGTGCCTATCATACATCAACGAAGGAAATGTGAGAGAGAGAAAACATGCCAAGGGCATTGCCTGGCCCTTCCTGTGTGAGTGGGTGTGCAGTGCAGCAGCGCTCGCATGCATAAATATTCCGCTCACGTTTAGGACTTTCTGCTGTAGAAATGCTGAGGTGCCAGAGTGATGATGGGAAAGAGGGTGTTGAGGGGAACAGCTGTTTCTAATTATAGCCTCAAAGGAAAGTGTTCTTCCCCAATGAGGCACAGAGCTGCAACACCGTTTTTCTCTCCTATCCTTTTCTATGTTCCAGGCCTCATGAGCGATGTCATCGCGGTGTCATTTATGTTACTCACCAATGGTTCCGCTGGAAAGCTGATCTGTTATTTATTGATGTACAGTGACAGACTTCTGTATTGTGATGGTGGTAGAACCCAGAGGGATTCATTTTTTGCCCTATAATTGTTTTTAAACATTGGTCATACAGTATGGTCTCTTGATATCTACAAATCAAATTTATGTTGTGTGAATATTGCTATTTCATATGAATCATGCACATTGTAATATGATAGACTCTGGATTAGGCTACATTTGTTATATGGTTTTATATATTGTCCAAACCAACTGAAGAATCCTTCCATCTTCTAGTTAATAGTGATAGTAATTGCTGTACCATCTCAATTTTAGAAGCAGTTATCATTGGCAAATGGTGGATTGACAAATATCCATCTCTTGGCCTTACGCACACCATCACACATAATGTATTTATTATGTTTTCAACGATTTAAAGTGATTCTTTTTCATTACCAAAGCAGTAGCCGTGCTTCAAAGCCGAATTATTTTGTTCTTTATTTCGTTCATTTTAAAATATTGCATTTGTCCATGGATAATTAGCATATTGTTTCTTCTCCTGTGACTATGAAAGAAACATTTAACATTTACCTCCAATAAGCTTTTCTTCCTAAGAAAGTTTATTTCCCTGAAGCATGTTCTGAAATGCCTGCATAAGCATCTTTGCAAAGTGCAGCGAATGCTAGAAAGCTTTAACACTGTGAGTGGAATCTTAACTGCAGCTTTGCCATCCAGATTAGACTGATAGAAACCAGACTGATGCAATTCTTCCTAGCCAGCCCTTTGAGAAGGTTACCAGCTTAAGTTAGAGCTACACTATGTAACTTTCCATTCATTTGTCCTGTCGGCCCGAATTTAATGTAGCTTTTTAAAATTATTATTCATACTGTATATATGTTTTTACTGAACATAGGAACAATACAGGGCCAATATATCACATTTCTGAAAATACACATTATATGGTCCATAATATGCATTAGTTGGTAGTTGGATATTGTGAAATGTCGATTTTGCTATTCTACTATTTTCTATATTTTGAATTTTTTCAGTTGTTGTTTTCAACCCCTGTATCCAATAGGCTAGTTCCCAACTTTTACTGGTCCTAAAACACAATTTTGGTATTTTTTGTAGTTTTCATATTGCATGAAGCCTGCAAGCCTTTTCTTATGGCTCATATATTGGTCTCCATTCATTATTTATTCATTTTGTTCATCCCTGTTCCCACTGTCGCCTCATCCACTAGTCTTCAGAATGGTAAAAGATGTTACAGTGCTGTTAAAAAGAGCAGACTTTTATACAGCCCCCTAGAGATCAAAAGACAAATTCATAAAAACTTGACGGACAAATATACAATTATGACAAATTAATCTGCCATAATACCGTCATTATTGGCTTTTAATGTATACAGTAGTATTTAACTCATATTTGCCCTCCTATTCTGATATCTTTCCGACTTTCTGATGTTCCACTCTTTATATGCATATAATTCCCTCTTGGGTAAATCAATTTTGTACACCATTTTCAATGTGAACGCAGTACCAAATGCAACAAACCTAGTTAGGTTTTTCTCTTTAAGCTGTTTTGCTGTTGCTTTTCTTATTGACCTTGGATAAATTCGAGGACGTTTTGCACCTTGGTAACCATCTTTGTTTACTGACGAGCAGCTATTTTACTGTTATTCCACACCCTCCCCTTCCTATTTCATTCTGATTGCAAGGATAATGTTACTAATATTGGTTAGTGGCAGAGCCAAAATGTTCTTAGTTTAACTGACTGACACATTATCCTTCTTCTTGCTCACCATTCACTATTTACTGACTCATCCAAACTAGCTTGCAACCTTTACTTAATCTTCAAACTTAGCCTATGATTTTCACAACATCTCATGTTGGGAACATGCTTGTCAGGAACTTGCATGTATTAGATTAGATTAGGTTAGATTCAGATTTATTTTCATTGTATATGAACAGTATACAGTGCCTTGCGAAAGTATTCGGCCCCCTTGAACATTTCGACCTTTTGCCACATTTCAGGCTTCAAACATAAAGATATAAAACTGTAATTTTTTGTGAAGAAGCAACAACATGTAGGAAACAATTATGAAGTGGAACAAAATTTATTGGATATTTAAAACTTTTTTAACAAATAAAAAATTGACAAATTGGGCGAGCAAAATTATTCAGCCCCTT
>JACXGM010004783.1:21073-37010 GCA_016801145.1 Umbra pygmaea
TGAGGATCTCTGAATGATCCAATGTTGACCTAAATGACTAATGATGATAAATAGAATCCACCTGTGTGTAATCAAGTCTCCGTATAAATGCACCTGCTCTGTGATAGTCTCAGAGGTCCGTTGAAAGCACAGAGAGCATCATGAAGAACAAGGAACACACCAGGCAGGTCTGAGATACTGTTGTGGAGAAGTTTAAAGCTGGATTTGGATACAGAAAGATTTCCCAAGCTTTAAACATCCCAACGAGCACTGTGCAAGCGATAATATTGAAATGGAAGGAGTATCAGACCACTGCAAATCTACCAAGCACCCTACAGCTCATCACCCTGAACACACCATCCCCACTGTCAAACATGGTGGTGGCAGCATCATGGTTTGGGCCTGCTTCTCTTCAGAAGGGACAGGAAAGATGGCTAAAATTGATGGGAATTTGGATGGAGCCAAATACAGGACCATTCTGGAAGAAAACCTAATGGAGTCTGCAAAAGACCTGAGACTGGGACAGAGATTTGTCTTCCAACAAGACAATGATCCAAAACATAAAGCAAAATCTACAATGGAATGGTTCACAAATAAACATATCCAGGTGTTAGAATGGCCAAGTCAAAGTCCAGACCTGAATCCAATCGAGAATCTGTGGAAAGAACTGAAAACTGCTGTTCAAACCCAAGTAAAAAAAAAGTATATTTAAATGTACTTGAAATGTATTTTATTTATCCTAAATATACTTCTAATATATTATTTTGGTATGTATATTTTGAAAGTATACTTCAAATATACTTAAATACATTGAATACATACTTATGGTTAACCATAAGTATACTAGAAGTATAATTTAAATATACTTTTTTTTTACTTGGGCAAACGCTCTCCATCCAACCTCACTAAGCTCAAGCTGTTTTGCAAGGAGGAATGGGCAAACATTCCAGTCTCTCACTGTGCAAAACTGATAGAGACATACCCCAAGTGACTTACAGTTGTAATCGCAGCAAAAGGTGGTGCTACAAAGTATTAACTTAATGGGGCTGAATAATTTTGCACGCCCAATTGTTCAGTTTTTTATTTGTTAAAAAGGTTTGAAATATCCAATAAATGTTGTTCCACTTCATGATTGTGTCCCACTTGTTGTTGATTCTTCACAAAAAATGACAGTTTCATATCTTTATGTTTGAAGCCTGAAATTTGGCAAAAGGTTGAAAAGTTCAAGGGGGCCAAAAACTTTCGCAAGGCACTGTATGTATGTACAGTAATAGTTTAAGTAATATAAAGTGAATGAGTGTCTAGTGCAGATGATGACGGGAAGAAATACAGGATGATTGTAAATATACAGTATATGCAATATGTAGCCAGTAAGTTTATGAACAGTATACAGTATTAATACAAGACATATAACGTGAATGAGCAACTAGGTAGCTTTTATAAAGTGTTCATGCATCACGTTTTTAACTGTTTTTAACAGACACTGCTTTGTGTCTTCCTCAAGGTCATAATGACAGATATTTATTTTCTTTTTGCATTACCTGGTTAGGTATTACAACCAAGAACATTTAATTTACTGGCCCAAAGTTTTCATAACTGCTATCTGCTACCCTCTTTGAAGTGTATATTATGTGTAAACTGAAAGTTCACAGGTTCAAAGTGAGGTTACAGTGGGTTGACTAGATGCTGGGCCTGGTGGAAAGGGCAGAGTCTGAGTGCAGGACTGGCTAGGTGCCCATGAAGCAGGTATCTAGAGCACCGAAGCTTCTCAGTCTCTCCAAGGAACTGAGAAACCAAGTGGAGCAAGCATGCGAGTCAACTGTTTGCTGCGCTTAGTAAGAACGGATGTTACTCAACATAATCCACCTCAGCAGTGGCCTTTAAAAAGAAGGTGCACACTGTGAGGTATTGAGGTGTAACCCAAACTGACACCAAAGACTCAGTCTGAGTCATTGGTGACACACAGAACTACACACTTAGTCAAACTCTCAGTCATACACACATGCAGATAGTCAGACACAGTACACACATACACACACTTAATCTCACACACCCAAAGACAGTGCCACACAAATATGTGTACAATGAACCATCAATAACACAGCCAAACCTTCCCACCAACACTCAACTGTACCTTGTTCTTTCTCAGCCCGGTTGGGTGGGTTACCTTTTAAATGTAATCATATTACAAGGGTTAATATTTGTAAGGGTAACTAATAACTGTAATGGATTACATAAAAAAGTAACCTTCCCAACCCTGTTTGTCAGTATGTGATTGAACATCCCACGTTTAATCTTTTTCCTGTTCTTTCCCTGTAGGACTATACCATCACCATGTACTTCCAGCAGTCCTGGAGAGACAAGCGCTTATCCTACACAGGGATTCCCCTCAATCTGACGCTGGACAACAGGGTGGCTGACTCGCTCTGGGTCCCTGACACCTACTTCATCAATGATAAGAAGTCCTTTGTTCACGGGGTCACAGTAAAGAACAGAATGATCCGATTGCATCCTGATGGAACTGTGCTGTACGGCCTCAGGTGAGTGTGTAGGAGCCTAGCATTGTGTTTGTGTACTGCAGTTCATGTCCCTGTGGTTCTCTGTAGATTATGCCCAATGCCCATTTTCCACAGACCACTCTTAAAGCATGCCGCACCATGCTGGCATGGACTGGCGGAGGCTGGCCATGGATGTGTTTCCGCTACTGATCAGAAAATGGTTTACACATTTCAAGCTTTTGTGAATGACAGCGCGAGAGAGAGAATTAATGCTACTATAGAGAGAGGGAAAACAATCGAATGGATCAATCATATACAGAAAAGATCAATTAAACAATACGCAGAACAATAATACAAGGCAACTTGTAATTATGATTCACACAACTGTGTGCAGAGAAGTAGCCCTCATTTCAGTTCAATTGGGGCATCTGTGTACCATATATCTCCTGAATGTTTCAGGTGTGTAAGTGAGAGTTTACCATGAAGGATAATGACAGTCGACCGTCCATTTTCTGCAGATGTCTGGCTTTTTTTATGCACCCATGGCTCCCGATCTTAATTTCTTTGTGTTTTTGCGTGCACATTGCAACTCTGCACATTGGCAAGGTCCATTCCTCATTGCTCTTTTTCCTCAGCCTCTTGAGCATGAGAAGAAGACCCAGTTGGTGAATCATTTATGTAGCTAGGCTCCCCTGCAGTCCAGAGCACAGCAGTAGGCTACCTGCTCCTTTTCTCGCCTCTGCAATGCTGAGCTGTGCTGAAGTCAGCCACGCCGAGCTAACGCGGGAACTAAAGGGAAGCCACTGTCAATAATGCATAGGGTATCAAAGTAATTCAGTTCTTTGGTGGTAGGGATGATGACTTGACAGTTTTTGCCACTTTTTTGTTGCTATGATGCAAAGCCTTAAGGTTTCTAGGGATTATCCAATGTTTATTACCATAGTTATGTTGGGGAAATGTATTCATTCTGATTAATAAGTTTTGATTTCTCAATCGAAGTTTCTTAATGAAATATTTACATGGCACCACATGGATTTGAGCAAGATCCTCAATAAACTTGAAACATGCACACAGTACTTGGGTATTAATATAGTCAAACTTGCCTAAATTCTCAATGGTCATTAATTAGACTAAGAAAACATCTACCTTACCTTTGCAAAGCACTGATATAACTCAAATACCATCAATTTGGGAATGAAAACAACAATAGTACTTATCTGACTCTGGTTGGCCAAGTTTGCTTGACTGTTCATTGGTCGTGGTGTTTGAGAGTATAGGTGCAGTCATCTTCCTGGTTGGAAACAAAGGTTTGTAACTGAGAAATAGAACTTGTTTTTAAAACTCCTATAGAACAATATTATCCGTCAATATAAGCCAGGAGTTTTACAGAAGCCGTGTCCCATCACCTGTACTCTTCTCCCTGTACACCAACAGCTGCACATCCAATCACAACTCCGTCAAGCTCCTAAAGTTTGCAGATGACACCAACCTCATTAGATTAATTTCAAATGAAGAGTCTGCCTACAGGTTGGAGATTGACCTTCTGGTGTCCTGGAGCAGCCAGAACAACCTGGAGCTCAATGCCATAAAGACAATGGAGATGGTACTAGACTTCAGGAGAAGCCCAACTGCCCTTTCCCCCATTGCCTGTGTGGCTCCCCAGTTAACTTTGTGGAGTCCTTCCTCTTCTTGTGCACCACCATTGGACCTCAAGTGGGAGCTGCACATCAGCACCGTCACAAAGAAAGCACAGAGGATGTACTTCCTGCGGCAGCTGAAAACGTTCAACCTGCCAAAGACTGTGATCTACGCTGCAGTCATAGAGTCCATCCTGACTATATTATCCGTCAATATATTTTAGATGAAATAGCATGTTGTTTTTATTTTGAGTGGCTGCATGTAGGTGTCTTTTTCATAGTTTGATGCACTTTTTTCGTCATATAGCTGTTTAAATTATACTGTATGTAAGCAATAAGGCAAGAACAGTGCTTAATTTGAGACCAAGATTCAGGACCTCTCAGATTTGGTGCAGTTTGTCCAGGGACCTATTTTGGTCAGATCTGCTGTCTCTCAAGCATTTCAATTTCCATCACTGATTGCTTTTGACACTGTAAACATTCAAATTAAAGTGATAATAGTCCAATTTCGGTGGATGTTTACATTCCACTGAGCGCTGATGTGCATGATGCACAACGGCAGCTTGCCAACCAGATACTTGGAGTGAAGCGGTCATATCCAGACTTTTTAGTTATTGTTCTGTGCAACTTTAACAAAGGTAACCTAAGCCATGAACTCCCAAAATATAAACAATCTATTAAAATCTTGACCACTTTTTGGATCACTGTTAAACTACAATCAATCATGTTGTGCAGAGGTCAAAGATGTGGAGCAGCGAAGCAACAGAGGCTCTACTTGTGTGCCTGGACTGCACTGACTGGGACATTTTCAGGTCTTCCACTTAGAGCCTGGGTGAATATACAGACGCTGTAACAACTTAAATCAGTTTCTGTGAGGACAGCTTTGTTCCTACACATAGCAGGGTGACCTTCAACAATGGAAAAACTTGGTTCACGGCTAAGCTCAGACATCTGCATTTGGCAAAATAGAAATGTTTAGGAGCGGGGACAGAGATGACTACAGAATGGCCAAATACACGTTTGGGAAGGCAGTTAAGGAAGCCAAGGTCACACATGCAGAGCACTGCATTGTTTCTCAGCAAATAATCCAGCTGCTGTTTGAAGAGGCCGCGAACAGATCACCAGTCCAAGCCAACCCCCACCCCCCCATCAACGATCTGCAATTTACAAATTACCTGAATATGCTCTGCAGATTTTAAAGACTAAAGGAAAGTCCTGACGACATTCCTCCTGCCTTTGTGTCCATCCACCTGCAACAGTCCAATGACACAGTCCTCCAGCCACCATCATTGAAGACACCACAGAATCACCCCCCCCACCCACCCACCCCCTCCTTCCCTGCCACTACTGTGCCACTCACTGTCGTGGAGCCAAACGTGAAAATAATCTTCAATAAACAACTGTCGCGAGGCAGCAGGCCCAGATTACGTCTCACACTCCACCCTGAAGAACTGTGCAGATCAGCTGTCTCCAGTGTTCACTGACATTTTTAATGTCTCACTGCAGACTCTGTGGCTCTACACTTCATCCTCCACCACCTAGCCTCCCCTGGAACCTACACTAGAATCCTCTTTGTGGACTTCAGCTCTGCATTCAACACCATCATTCCGGACCAGCTCCAGGACAAGCTCTCCTAACTGGGAGTGCCTGAATCATCATGTAGGTGGATGACAGACTTCCTGTCCAACAGGACGCAGCAGGTGACACTGGGGAAAAACTTCTCTGACCATCTGAACATCAGCACCGGTTCTATCACCTGTACTCTTCTCCCTGTACACCAACAGCTGCACATCCAGTCACAACTCGTTCAAGCTCCTAATGTTTGCAGATGACACCACCCTCATTGGAGTCTGCCTACAGGTTGAAGATTGATCTATTGGTGTCCTGGTGCAGCCAGAACAACCTGAAGCTCAATGCCTTAAAGACAGTGGAGGAAGCAGAACGGGGTGATGAGTGGTAAGGATGATCCAGATAGGTAACGGAACAGGTTAGATGATGATGGAGGTTTGCTGGGTGTCTTTCAGGCTGCCAGTAGACAGCACAGTGGTTGGTGGGAGGAGGTCAGCGGGTGGACAGGATACAGAGTGGAGTGACCAGGTGCTGTATGATCCCAGGGTTCCATTAGCACATAGACAGGAGTACCGGTGCCTGAGTAGAAACAGGAATGATCCACAGGCAGGCAGATGAGCAGGGGGTGCGGGTTCTCTCCAAGAACCAGGTGTGTATCTGAAGATGAGATGAAATGGCAAAATAAACAGGAGGAAATATCAACTCGGAAAAATGACTAGGACTCGGAATGGTAAGAAATTACTTAGGCTTGAAAATATAGACAACACTAGTAATGCAATGTGTGGTTTAATAATCCAGCGGGGACTGACTGCCAGCTCCGGCCCAAGCCTTTTGGAGGCCCTAAGCAGAATTTGCCGAATCATGATTTGGGGGCGCCCTCCTACCACGCTGAGTCACCTGTGCACTTAATTGCAAGCAGCCGCTTAGTTCGCTTATGCCTCGGGCCTGCCCTGCTGACTGCCAACACCTCCCTAATAAAGGGAGGATGGCAATCAACCCCAGGTGCTGCAGAGGGACCAGGTGAGTGGGATCAATGATGATGGGACTGGTGCCTTCACAGAATGTAGGGAAAACAGGAACTGGTGATTCAGGTGCACAGGTGAAAAGGGACGACACACAAACAAAAGGGGACAAACAAAACACACACACAAGGGAACCAAGAGTAGGGCGAGAAAACACTAAGAACAGGGAAAACAAGGTCAGGAGGGCAGGGATCTGACAGTAAACCCCGCCCCAAAGGACACCACCGGGCGGACCACCCAGGGCCCACGGCCTCCGCTGGTAGAAATCCCTGAAAAAGGATGCGTCAAGGATCTGGCAACGGGGGATCCGACTCCTTTCCTCCAGTACATATCCCTCCCAGTCCACTAGGAACTGTATGCCTCTGCCACAACAGCGGGCATCCAATAGGCCATCCTCCCATCACTCTGAATTACAAAATGCCCCATGAACCAAGAGGAAAGTTTACGGGAGTCTGACCTGACAGGGATGTTCTTTGCTGAGAGCCAGACTTTGTCTCCAGGGTCGTAGGCAGGAGCAGGGTTCCGGCGACGTTGGCCTGTCTCTTGTACACCTCTGTGTTCTTCAACAGTGCCCCCTGTGCCCAATGCAGGTCTGGTGGCACCTGCGGATGTGGATCTGCACGTAGGGCACCGCCAGGTCCTTTTCATGGTCCAGAAACAAAGGGGGCTGGTAACCGTAGAGACATTGAAAAGGAGACATACCCGTTGCTACCATGGGCAGGGTGTTGTGGGTGTAGGCCACCCAGGGCAGTTGTGTAGCCCGGTTGGAGGGATCAGAGGAATCCAGACAGCGAAGGTTTGTCTCCATCTTCTGGTTCGCCCTCTCTGCCTGGCCGTTTGACTAGGGGTGGTACCCGGAGGAAAGGCTTGCAGTAGCTACGATGGCGTGGCAAAAGTTCCTCCACACAGCTGAGGTGAACTGAGGCCCATGGTCCAAAACCGCATCGGAGGGTAGGCCATGGCGCTGGAATACTTCCTTGACCAAAAGGTCAGCTATTTCCTTCGCGGAGGGAAGCTTAGGTAGATGTATGTAATGTGCATATTTTCTGAACCAGTCGACTATGGTGAGGATAACTGTCATACCATTAGAAAGTGGTAGGCCGGTGACGAAATCCAGGGCAATATGAGACCATGGGCGGCGCGGGATGGACAAAGGAAGCAACTGAACAAAGCTGGGCTGAGTAGAACTCTTAATGAGGGCACACACAGGACAGGCAGAGACATACGATTTAACATCCTCTTTAATGGTAGGCCACCAAAACCTCCTACTGATGAAAGCCATAGTGAGGGATGTACCAGAATGACAAAACAGGTGTGAGGAATGGGCCCATTTCAAAACAAATGGTCTAACAGCCTTTAATGGACGAATAAGAGATTAGATGGTATGTTACCCGGGCCGGGGTCCCTAATCAGAGCTGCTTTAACCTCCTCCTCGAATTGACTAGAGGGATCCGGCTGAGTCAGGACAGGTGCGGACATGACAAACAACGTTTTAATTCCAGGAAGGCTTGATCAGCTGCTGGTGTCCAGAGGAAAGGCATAGCCAGTGATGTGAGTGCTGTTAAGGGGGCGGCGACTTGGCCGTAGTTACGAATGAAGCGACGACAGAAATTTGCAAAACCAAGGAAACTCTGAAGCTTCTTACGTGTATCTGGAATGGGCCAGTTCAGGACAGCGGTCACCTTGGCTTGATCCATCATGACCTGTCCCTCCACCACAACATAGCACAGTAAGGAGGTAGAGTTAGTGTAAAACACACATTCCTCCGCCTGGACGAATTGACGAGTCTCCAAAAGGTGGAGAAGGACCTGTCAAACATGCTGAACATTTGTGGAGGAGTCTGGGGAGAAAATCCAAATGTCATCCAGATAGACAAACACAAACTGCCCAATACAGTATCTAAGCACATAATTGATAAGATTTTGAAACACAGCAGGGGCATTGGTTACTCTAAAATGCATCACGAGATACTCAAAATGTCTGTAACATTCCTCTTTCCGGCCCCTGAGATTGCCTTTCCTGGAGAATTTCTGAGCATTTATAACAAGATATCTTCTGTGTGTTTATTTTTTTTGTAGATAATTCAGTTTAAGCCATAAATGTAAATAAAACGTATTTGTTGGTGCAAACGTTGGTGCTTCCGGCGCTTCATTCTGTCACATACTATGAAGGAAGCACCAAAATTGCCAATAAAACAAGTTTTATTTTCAGTTATTGAAAATGTATTATTCAGTCTAATTTTGTTTTGATGTATATTGCACATTTTCTGTTAAACCAATTAACCTAATTTCACCACCAAAATATTACTGAAAATTAAATTGCTGATCCAAACACCCTATTATTTATAAATGGAAATCAAGGAAATTGTCAGGAGTAGCTTAACGTTTGTACACAACTGAATATGAGGGGAAAGAGTTTAAATCTCCACCTACCTTTGTGCCATCTCCACCACAAACAGTCACTATCAAACTATAGAATAGAATATACTTTATTGTCCCCTAGGGGAAATTTGTCCTGGACTCAAGTGCATAGTGCTATAGGAAATTCAGATGAAGACAGCAGCTGGAGTAGCAGTGTTTTCTTCAGTGATCCATGTCTCTGTCAGGGCCAAAAGTTCAAAAGCCTAAAGGTCTGTATAGGCCTAGATAAACTCAGTGTTGTTGCCAGCAGGTCGACAGTTTTAAACTCTGCCAGAGCGCAGTTATTCCACATGGTGTATGCAGACAGGGAACAAAAGACTAGTAGAGTTCCATCCACAGAATGTGAAGCTTCTCTGTAAAACCTACAGTACAAAGAGGGGCAAACAGTCATAGACAACACAAATGTTTCAGGGTTTCAAAGCGCATACAAGTTTGTTATTAATCCTGTCATATCTAAAATGTGGACTGTTGCGTGAGATCATGAGAGAATGCATCTTGCCACTTAGGTTGACTCTATGACTATAATGTGGGACTGAGAAACTTAAAGGTCCACTTGCATTTTAGATTTTCACTTACCTACGCTTGGTTTGCTGTTTGCTGGCCGCTTGTGGGCGTGTATGTTTAGCTGTTCCAAAAAACACAAAGTTGATACTGACTAGCTTTCAAATTAAGCACTAGTACTGTATGATGTCAATCCACCTTTTTGCTGATAATTATGTAATGAAAAGATATCTAAGTGGAGAGAGTAGCTTCAGTAGTAGTAGCAGCAGCTGTAGTGTATGTTTATTATAGTACAATATATTATCTAATTACGAATGAAATGTTTTAATTTATTTTCTATTTCACTTTTGTTTAACCAGGTAAATCGATTGCGAACACATTCTCATTTGCAATCGCGACCTGGCCAATATAAGGCCAAGGTCCAAGGCGACATGAAGTTACACATAGAGTAGCAACTGTAATGTCCAGCCCTAGTTAGGGCTGTTATATGGACTCCCTTTATGTTTCATTAGTGTCTCCTGTGTTGTCTCCCATGCTTATTCAGTGTTCTACACGGTGGTTTCGTTGTACTGTTTAGTTATTTTGGTTGCTTCCCTATGTGTGTTTCCTGGTTATAGTTTCTCCCCTCTGTATTGTATTGTGTTGTGGTTCCCCCTTGTGTTTGTTTCGTGTATTGCTTTTGTTCTTGGGTAATTCAGTTACGTCATTCTTTACTCCCTTGTCTTGTCACATGTTTCCCTTAACCTATACCTCACTGTCTAGTTAATTTCCTTACCCAGGTGTTTCCCATTGTCATCGTTAGTTGTTTAGTATTTAACCCTCATGTTCCCTTGTCCACTTTGGTCATCAATGTATTCCTGTTACGTGTCTCTGTGTTGGAGTTCTGACTTATCTGTTTTGCCCCTCGTGGCAGTCTTTTAGTTTTCCGAAGTATTATAAAATAAAGCACGTTTTGTCATTGCATCTCCTTCGCGCCTGTCTCTCCATTCTCTACACTCGAAGGGAAGCGTGACAGCAACAAACATTCAAGTATACAGTTACACATATAAACAGTATTCGGTTCAATTAAAAACTGTACATTTCGCTCAAATATGGTCAAAAAATCGAGAGGTAGGTTATATGGAATGTAAAGTGGCAGTACAAGAGAAATAAATACCTGGAGAGGTAACATAATGAACATGGCTGAAAATTAAATGTGCAAAATATACAAAGATAGCTGTGCAGTTGAATATGTGCAAGATGCGTTAATGCTTTGTTGAGTGCGCAATGGCATTAGTCAGTATATGTAGTGGTCAGTCAATAGATTTGAAAGTAATTCCTTAAAAAAATTGATGGGGATGGTGGACTCGAGTTTCAGGGATTTTTGTAAATTGGTCCAGTAATTAGTAGCAGAGAATTGGAAGGAGAGGCGGCCGAATGAGGTGCAGGCTTTTGTAGAGACAAGGGAGGTATACCTGCTCGAGCGCAGGTTGAGAGTGGGTGATGCAATGGATATTAATGAGCTTAGATAAGGTGGTGTTTTGCCTAGCAAGGACTGAGATGGTACCAGTGAATTAGGCGCCGAGTGTGTAACGAGGGCCATCCAACTAGTGAGTAAAGGTTGTAGTGGTAACGAAATGGATGGCGGTGTACTACTGAACTGTGGTGTACTACATCCAATTTCTTCAACAGAGAGATTTAAGCAGGTGTGTAGACAACATAACCAAAGTCAAGCATTGGGAGGATGGTCATTTTTACAAAGGCTTGTTTGACAGGAAGGGTGAATGAGGCCTTGTTTCAGAAAAGGAAGCCAATCCTAGATTTGATCTTGGACTGGAGATGGTTTATTTGGGTCTGGAAGGAAAACGAGGAGTCTAGCCAGACACCTAGGTACTTATAATTTTTGACATATTCCAGCTCGGACTCATCCAGGGTGGTGATGCTTGCTGGCCAAAAAGGAGCAAAATGCGACCGTTGAAGATCATACATTTGGTTTTACCAGAGTTTAACAACAGTTGGAGGCTACGGAAGGAAAGTCGTATGTCGTCAAAGCTCTTTTGGAGATTTTCTAACACAGTTTTCAATGCAGGGCCAGATGTATATAGAATGGTATTGTCTGCATAGAGATAGATATGAGAGTTGCCTGCAGCAAGAGCAATGTTGTTGATGTATACAGAGAATAGTGTCGGCCCGAGGATCGAACCCTGAGGCACCCCCATGGAGACAGACAGGGGACCGGAGAGCAGGCCCTCCTTTATTCAGAACATATCAGCCTGCATAGTGTTCAAACTTACCCACTTCTTTGCTCCCTCTTCTGGCTGCCGGTTGAAGTATCCGCTTAAAGACCATGGTGCTTGCTTACTTATCAATAAGAGGATCTTCAGATCCCTATCTACTCCTTTCTACCACCTCTCGGCGCGTGGCTGTCCTGCTCCTTCAGCAAGTCTGTTTGTGATCCATGAAGTCAAATCTATTCTATGTCTTGGCACCCCAATTGTGCAAACAGCTTCCACTGAAGGCTAGAACATGATGGAGAAAGTTTTACAATTTAGCTATTGTCTTAGCCACACCTTCAGTATTCATTGATCTGTTAAAGTAGTTTTCCCTTGTTTCATACAATGGCGCAAAGATTTACGCATGAATGTAGACCCATTTACAGTGGAGTGTATGTACATAGTTCTAAGGCACAACATGTCTGATAAGATGATATTGACACAGCTAATCTCAGTCATCTAAAGGAGTCGCTAAAGCACAACGAGGCAGAGCCACCATACCTGATTAATCTGAAATACAACGTTGTTCAGCTTTAAAAAGTTAGGGGCCTGGCAATGTTTTTGGCAGATCTTTAGACATTAGCTAGATTCTGTTTATTGCACTTCTTAAACATTAAAGGTGCTATATGTAATACATGTACTGTAATAAATCAAAAAATGAAGCAATGCCTCATCAGATATTAAGGAAACATGTTAAGCTGAAATACTATATTTTCTGAAAACAATGCTAATGTCAGTATTTTTTCTTTTGGAAAAGTACGTTCCGTGACGGAATTTATGTTTATGTTTTGACCTGTGTGTTGTTATCGACTGCCCATTTTGACAGCACGAACGGATTGCCAGGCATACCTGTAAAAACGCAAACCCAGCGCGCTACAGCCATGGAAGCAGCAAACAAACAAACAAGATCATAGAGAATCTACACAACCTAGAAAAAACTCTGCATGTTTCTAAACAGTTCCATGACCATAGACGTAGTAAAACCAGAGACTGTAAAAAATAGTAAAACACAGTTCGCTTGTCATGATTGCGCTGATCTTGTTCGTCACATTAGTTTCGATTCTGGGGAAGAGGGGGCGGAGGGATACAACTCAGGTATTTTGAATTTGAACTGCAGTACCTATTTTTTAACACTGGCTGTCCGTTTTACATATAGCATCTTTAAAGAACACTTTTGGGGGGAGTGGAAGAGGGAAGAACCATATGTCACTTTAAAACCAACTTATTATACAGAAATAAGTGTACTGATCATCCGTATGGATTGTTCCCATCTTTTCCTGTCCCAAACTAGAATCTAGAATATCACTCCTGTTCCCAGGACTGCCAACAGAAATGTCTGGGCCCCTGAAAAGTTCCAGTTAATGGTCCGCCCCCAGTGCACTTTTGACGTATTCCTGGCCTCCATGGGACCCCCCTCAGCTGGGCCCCAGAAAGCTTACCCCTTTTCTCCCCTTATGGGCGGCCCTGCTTGTTCCTACACGATACAAGTCATGTTCCTGTGTCAACCTCTAGCACCCATCACATGGAGTACAGTGTTAAGTCTCTTATTTAGCCGGTAGCTATGAAAGCAAACATCTGGTGCTAACATCTGTTTTAAGATCTCAGACTAAATTACATAATTTTGGAAGCTAACAACAACCAGACCCCTGCCCACTGGCTATGTTAGCATGATATGTTGTGATTGCACTTGATGCCTAGATTAAAGCTGCACTATGTAACTTCCATTCATTTCTCGTGTCGGCTCGAATTTTTCTGTATATTTTTTATATATATTTGTTTTGTTTTGACTGAACACAGCAATAATACAGAGGCAATGTAACCAATTTCCCTTAAATACACATTATTATTTTATCCATAATATGCATTTGTTGCTAGTTAGATATTTTGAAATTTTTGCTATTCTTCTGTTGTCTTTATTTGATATTTTTTAAGTTAATGTTTTTAACCCCTGGATCCAATATGCTATGTCCTATCGTTTACTAGTCCTAAAACATCGTTTTTTTCTAAAAAGGTACATAGTGCAGGTTTAAGTGCAGTTTGGTTAATATTACATTTTATGGATGATGTAGTGTATTTTACACATACACACGGCTTGTCAGGCTAGTTAAATCTAACAGGGAGTCATGTGTGAACCTCTTAGATTTGGGCATCTTTCAGGTGTCTCCTGGACATCAGATGGCTCAGTGGTTAGGGAGTCAAACTTGTAGTTGGCAGGTTGCCAGTTTGATTTCTGACTGTGCCAAATGTTGTGACCTTGAGCAAGGCACTTTAGCCTAATTTGCTCCAGAGGGATGTACCTGTATTCACTGTAATTGGCTCTTAATAAAAGTGTCTGGTAAATCACAATAATGTAAATGTTAAATGTGTACTGTAATTGGATTAGGCTAAATAAATCAGATGTAGCCATTATCAGTCTGAGGGGCCATTTTCATGTGAGGGGATGTAGTGTCTGTAGTATATAATTAGGTGACAAAGGAAATTCAGTTCCATTTCTGTTGTTGTAGTTGAGGGCAAAGGATTTGTTTTTGTGTTCCATATGGCTTAACAGCATGCTGATGACAGTTTATAGGCATGAATATATGTGCCAATGAATGTGGTTATTACAGCGTCATTTAGGACTGGATTTAACCATTCCATAACAGGATATGTGCTTATTTAGAAATGGAATACCAATTCTCCTCATGAATTGACTTAAATCAAATTAAGTATATACAAATAAGTACATCTGTCTTCAGGCACTCACCTTCACCGCCATCATTTGCAAAACACATTTAAAGGTAGACTCAGCTACATGACATCATACACATGGGACAGATTGGTACTACTGCTTATTCCCTGTGTGGTCTTGGCTGCATTGGATTCTGTTGTTGGTGTCTGTAATAAGTAGCCCCACTTGTATTATAACCAAGTGTGTCTTTAACAAATCATTTTAATTGGCTTTTAAAGGGTACTTTAGAAAAAAAAAATTTACTTTGTTTGATTTGATCTATCTGCCTGTTGGGTGAACAGCACTGGGCTTGGTACCAGCTGTACAGAGTTTCATTAGCAACAGCCATTTCTCTCCGGAGGATCAGGTGAGTCAACCTGCTGGCGCACGCAGCTCCAGTCTGCCACAACCATACGTTTCTCTCTCCAGGAGCACTACAAGGAAATCTGCTCCACTAGCCTCTGATTTCCAGTCCACATGACATCTGTCTTTCTAAAGAAAGGTAAATTATGCCCAATGTATCGAGTGGGACTGTACTGTAGACGGGATGTTAACACAAGCTTTGTGTCCGAGTCCTCTCGTGTCCCTGAGCAGTGCTACAATACTTTTGTTTATAAAAATTATATGTGGTAGTGCTCTGTAAATTTTAAGTAACTACCGTTAAAATAGAAATATCCTAAGTCATGACTGTGATTTTCTTTTAATTGTAGTCATGGTATCCTAGCATATTTTAATCAATGACCATGTCATTTTCATGACACACACAGTCGAGCATAACTAATTGACTAACATTGTGAGCCATGGTAATGTTTTGAGTACAGCACATTCCCCATTGCAGCAGACAGTCACTCTGCACCATAAGTGTCCCATTCACGTGGCTGCCTGTCAGTGTCACAGGTCCCTATGCTCTAATGTCTCCCTCTGATGTCAAAGCCGAATGCCATTCTCCTTCTCCCCATTTCCTCCTTATTCCTCCCTTATGAGGGCGCAGAGAAATTTGTCATTGGGAAAAAATTTTGCTTTCATGTCTTTCCACACATTTCTCACGTTTTCACATTGATAACCTATTCACACTTCCATACTGCAGAATTATTATTCCCTGCAGACTAACACAATTATTCAGGCAGCCAGCTCTGCTGCTGCCTGCTGCCTACTGTGAGTCGGCTATATTTAGGCTGCCTGGAATGACCTCACTAGTTACTGTAGTATGCACATGTGCACTGCTACGGTGCATTCTGTTACATTGCATCCTTTTTAAAATGAATTACATTTATTTGTTTTCCCTCATCAGTCTACATACAAATCCCATGAAGACAAACAAATCGGAATTTCTTTACACCCTTTGATATGGC
>JACXGM010004784.1:0-36902 GCA_016801145.1 Umbra pygmaea
GACTAAAAAGACATTACTACAAAGAACAACCACGTACCTGGACAAGAACAATGATCTACACAGAACAAACAAACCCACAGAACTAAATACCCAACTAACGAGGGAAGGGTGTGCAGGTGTGGACCAAACAACAGAACTGATTGGATAATCAAACCATGTGAGGGGATCATGTGATACAAAGAGCGGGAAAACAACACAGAGGAGAACCACCATGAAGTGACACAGAACAAGGACAAATACTACAGACATTGTGACAGGATGGGCATATAAATACGGGACTTTCATCCCGAGTTTGCAAGTTCAAATCCAGATGGAAGCTTTGTGTGTTGTATTGTTCTATATTCCAGCATGATGCAGACGTGTTGCACATTATATATTTTTTAGTAATGTTAATTCTAGCATTAATCCTAACATTAACCTCAGTAACCACATGACAAACCTTAAACGTTAAAATATAATTTTTAACACTATGGAATGTGTGGAATGTTTTCGCATGAAATAAAATGTGCAGGTACAACGTATAGGACAAATATAGCCTAATAACAAAACGTGCACCTGAAACGTAAAAACACTAAATATGTTGGCATACAACATAATTCATGTTTTCAAAATAGTTTCCTGAGAATGTAATTTTAGAGAACTTGATATAAATAACTGAAATAAAACAGACTTTTTTTACGTTTCGTAAACCTGCCATGTATCTAAGAAGTACGGTAGGTCTGAAGGGTTACACCCACTATCTGTTGTCAAATCACACTGAAAAAAAGGACTACATTGCTGACCCTATGGCTACTTTAGAGGCTTTCTACACTACAATAGATTTCAGCAACATTTACGAATACGCTTTAGCCGAGCAGGGGACGAGACACAATTATAGAGACCTGCGGGTCTCTCTCAAATTCCACACGACCTCCGGAGGTAGTGCATGAGAAGAATTCGAAAGATACCACCTGTGGCTTTGCTAACAGCCCAGGAGAAGTGTATTGAGGGGAAATTGGGCTGATTTGTGAGCGAAGTGCTCAGGCACCCAGGAAAGACAGCCACAAACGCGCAATTGTGTTCTGGAGACATGACAGTATAAATACAAACAGTATAGAAATTATTTTGTTTCGGCTTGAGCGGACTCAAAGATCTATCGGTGTGTGTATGTAGCCTTATGCACACCATGGTGCACTGCTAGCAGAGATTGAGATTTAGTCGTAATGATGACTCAACCAGGTCTGTCAAATGTATCATTTGTGCTCCCAATTTACTGTAGCCAATGAGATGTTTGAGTTAAAAAATATGTATTTTTGGCATACACGCTGGAGGAGATCACATTTCCTAACCAACCACCACTTGTGTAGCCTGGCAAGCAAGACCCACATCAAGATGTTGGGTCTGGGAACTCATCATTGGCAGTGCTCAATCCGAGGGGCGGGATAAATGGTTGTCTTTCAAATTCCCTATGCACGCAATAGGATTGCGCTACAACCAACCAGAGCAACGAAGTGTCAACTGGTCGACAAAAACGCAACTGGTCGACATATTCCGAACACATCTTCCTTTAGTAAGTATGACTTCAGTGTTGTTCTTTGTTATTTTCTCAAAGAAAAGATTAACTCCAAGTCTACCAGAGTCACGACCAAAGACATTTCTTTGTTTTCCCGTAATTACGTTAAGCCTGCCCACCGACTCTATACCCGTTGTGATTGACCAGAATTTGTTTTTTCCAGCTCGCAAGTCAACAGAGAGTTGCTAGACTGACCCTAGCTGCAAATTATATTTGCTGCCGCTAGGGTGCATCTAGATTTCTAGGCTACCACTCGTGTGCAAGACTGTCCAAGTACCTCTGAGAGAGGTTACACCACATTCTGCTGCCCATGTGCACTGTCGTTATACTGACACCAAGATTCAGACATCTGGCTGTACTGAGGCTGTGACTTCGAAAGATTTTTTTTTAGAAATGTTGACTTGAAAATTTCTAGTGGTCTTATATTTTTCACAGTATGCATGAGACCAAACAGACCTATTCTCTTAGGGTGAATCAGTTTATTTAGTTTAATTTTTAACCATACTTCTGTAGTATTTGTTTAAAAGGAATATTATAACAAACATTACTTGTTTCATTTCCGTTTTAACATTACCCATTGCCCTGAGGTCAATCCACAGACTGTGAGACACAATGATTAGTTAGTTATCCTCCCACATGTAGATTGATTGCCTCAGAAGTTGATTGCTAAACATTTTCAGAATTTTTTAAAAACAGGAATTATCTCATCTCCCTGCATACATGCCTTGGAATTGCAATCCATGCCATAGTTCACCTGGTTTGGGGGGGTAGACATCTAGTACAGTAGCCTTCCCTCATTGTACTGTAGCAAATCCTTGAGGCAGTGCCTCCAAGCTCAATTGAGGTGGAAGACTGAACAATATGTTCCTTCTGGCAAGACTTCCTAGTGGCACAAGCATGATTATAGCACCCAAAGCGGCAACAGAAGTGCTTCAGAAGACACATATCTCAACATTAACTGTCCTGATTTGGCTGGAAGTTATGGGAATAAATCACGGCCTAATGCACTTCGATATCACAAAATAAGGGAGAAAAAAGAGTAAACTTTTTTAAAGATACATTCTCCAAACAATAAACCAAGAGATATTTTTTTTTACAGCATTAAATAACACTATGATATATTTAATTAATAAAAAACGAATGAGCCAACAGACGGCTATTACCCAAAATACAAAATAACAGTGGCTATTATTTTTCTTTGTATCACAGAGTTGACCATTACAATAAGAGTGATTCGCCTGCTCTATGGACCTATCATCATTATTAGACGAGCATTAACATTCCCCATCAGTTCCGTGAACTTGGCATTAAGTGATGGGGCGGAGGGGATTGATAACAACTGATCCCTACACTGTCAGTATAGACTGCGTTGCTCTGCCTTCCTAAACCTGTATGTCCCTTTGCTTTTCGCATTGTATTGGTAGGCGGAGCTGCTTTCCTGCGATTGTCTGCCTCTTCTTTCTAGCTCAGCTCTCTCGTTTTTACAAAGTTAAATATTCAAGGCTGAGCTTTTACGGACGGTGTGTGCTTGCGCCGGGGAGGGCGTCGAGAGCCAGCGGAGCAGAACAGAACCGAGGCACACTGTGGCACATATCCCGACACTTCCACGTTTCCATCCCGGTGTTTGTTAACTTCGTTTTCGTCTACTTTCAAGATGACAGAAGAAAAGAATGTTGGGCATGTAAAGCTGGTAGGTGCTTCAAACTCCTCCCATCTGTGTCTCTCAGTGTCGGCTGGTTTCATGTTTATTCTGCACTTTTGGTGGAAAAGCGAGTAAAAATTAAACTGAAAGAAGACAAGCTATTATTTGGAATTATTCACTACATCACCTTCACATTAACGGTAATCGCTTTGTGTGAGAGAAGAGCGGAATCATTGGGAAGAGTTGACAGACAATTGGAATAATGTCAATGGTAGGCTGAATTGTTATTGAACTGTTAACCGAAACGCAGTACAACTTTGAATATACTAAACAAATATAAATATGTATATTCTAATCCGTTTTATAATGTCATATGAATACAATAAAAAGGTTCCGCGCTCCAAATACTTGAACGTTAGCACTAGATTCCTTTATAGATCATGTATCATACATACATAAATCAATACTAGATCTTGTTAGGTAGTGGGCTCGTTTGTTTATTCTTTTCTATGTTTTGCCAGTTTAATTAATATTGATGTAGCTACTATTTCTTGTGTTGGTCAGTTGTTGTGTTAGTTGCCTTAGTTCTCTTTTGATCGATTGCATAGTCTACTGTCGCATCAACGAAACAAACAAAACCATCTGCACGTGTATGTGCATAAGTGATGCGCCATTGCCCATAGACTACAGTTAATTGATTAACAGTTCCAATTATGGATAACCACTGTCATTTGAACAGCTGCCAATTATCAATATAGAGACCGTGGGCAATAGCAAGTTGGTATCTTGTATTTGGATAGTGGGTTTTGTTTTTAATATGTTAGTTAGCCTATTGCTATAGTCTTAGGCAGGCACGTTCTGTCTTTTATGTAAATCAAATCGTCTGCTGTTGCTAATGTGTTCATTCCTAGCATTAGAATAGCCAATTCAGCTCAGTTAGGCTACTTACAATTGTCTCTTTATAGTCAGCATAAAGCAAGTCTTTACAGGCTGTTATGTGCCAACACAAATGTCACTTACCGCTCAAGTTATTTTGTATGAACAATCACGATTGCACTTTGATCAAATTCTGCTTTGAATTAGAATTGAAAATGTAATGGACAATATGATTATGGCTATACGAGCTCAACAAGATTTAAATAATTAGACGATTTGTTTGGATCTGTCCAATGTTGTGATGTTACAGACAAAAATGTAATGTTAGATCACTGATAATTCGATATCTGGATGATTTAGCCTGTAAATATCCTTTATGTTTATTCAGTTGGCCAGTTTAGTCGAACATTATCGTTACATAAAAATGAATTTGTCCTGACATATCTCGTAATGCCCACCTTTCTCTTATTTCCTCTGTAAAACCGTATGTTTATCATGACCTATTTACTGTACCCTACTCTGTGTTGCATCCCAGCACTGTTTCGATCGATATTTTAGGCTACATCCAAGCAGGTCCTACAGTATTTCTAGATGTAACATCATTATAGCTCCTATCATTGAAGTCTGACAGAAAAAGCTAACCGAATCAAGTCATTCCTGGTCCAACAGCCCAATCAGTGGCGGTTAGTGAAAGCCTTTGACTTTACGCTCAGCGGTTCACTGGTTCGAGCCCTGCTGCTGCGGTGCAGTACAACTCTCGTGCCTATAAAGGCTAACATGACATGACAACCCTGTTTATCTCAGTTTCACATCAGCCAAATCAGACGTCTTGTTCACATTACAAACTCTGACAAACAAGCTAAAAAAATCATCCACGATGACTAGCTTGTTACAAAAACGGTCTGGTTTAAACGCACAGAGCTTGTGTAACAAACAGTACACTATGCCCTATATAAAGAGCACTTTGGGTACTGGTCAATAGGAGCGCACTAGTCAGCGTTGGCCTACTGTGCTCAGTGGGGGATAGGAGATGGATGTCTACTCTCACTATATGGCTTAGAGGCAGAAGGCAATTCTGTGCTGTCTAGTCCCTGTTAGGGTACGATATTGCCTTGCTATTCTTTTGGCTCCTGTATATAATGTCAGGGGGTTTGGATGGATCAAGCTATGTTAAAAGGTTCTGTTGCTATTGTTTAATAACAGCTGTGTTGACCCCTGAGCAAAGCATTATAGACTATATATCTGTATGAAAAGGGTAATTTTGCAAAAGAGCCTTTTTCAATTATTTCCTAGTAGAATTTGATTGATGATTTGAATCATTATCTTGTTTTGTTATTTGGCACTTAATGAGGTCTTGCTATTATATTATAACTTTTGCAACAGGAACAGAAGACCTCTGTTTTACAACAACATAATACTACTAATAATAATAATGAAATTACATCACCAAAAACATTCCATATTTATTAAGCTCTTGTTAAACGTAGCAGAAATGGAAAAGCACATAGTTGGCCATTCCCTAGTAGGTACCGGAAAATAGGGCCAAGTGTGGTTAAAAAGGGATTTACATTTTTTCTATTATTTTCTAATAGAAGTTTACAAGGTGGAAATAACATTGAAAAAGTGAAATGATTATGATGCCATTTTTTTGTCTAAGTATTGTGGTCTGCTATCACAACAGGAGGTACTGTACTATATGTATATATAATATAAAAAAAACATGTGAAGCCCACATGGACATAATGAGCATGTCAGGCTGCAAACTCAGCAAAATAAATTATTTAAATAAACAGTAATACAATGATGGAAGGGTGCATACTGTTAAGCATACATTACACCGTTGTTTAGGGATAGGGTCCAAGCACACTCACACCCTACAACAGCATCACACCACATAGTGCCTGGGAAAGACAATAATGGTACTTCTGGTCTGGTTCACTGTAAAAATAAGTTGTTTGGTAAACTGCCTGTTGTGGTAAAATAAAAGTAAATCTGCCTGTACTTTGAATGGATTTTTTTGCACAAATATGACTAAATATCATGGAAAATGTATGGACATTAGTTCGACAGTTTTCTTGTGTTTAGTGTTTATTAAAAGGCCACATACCGTAATAACAGATTCTCTCACATCCCAGTTCTCCTGTATTTTTAAACTCATGGCTCCCTGACACAAATTTTAAACAATATCCTGGACATTGATTTTGTAGCTCAAACAAAACATTGCTGTGGATGTTGTATATCATTTGTGGGCATTGTAAAATGAGGGAGACCCTGGGAGGATATCTGTCATTCGCTATTTTGATTCGGACCATGTATTTCTATCAGCTGCAATTTAACCTCTATTCAAGGACGAACACTCATAATCGGCCATAATTAATCGCCCAGGCCGATCAATTTGCCAACCTCTAGTTTACATCACTGGTCTCTAAGCAGGTGTTGTCTCTTAGAGTGACATGAATCAGTTGTTAGGATCCTATTACCATTAAAGGATACATCCATAATTGCTTCTCAACATACAGTAGTGCACTACATTTGACTAGGGCCCATTCGAAAAAAGCAAATTGTGATCCAAATGAAGCAAATAGGTCTAAATCTGGTCAAAAGTGGTGTACTGTATAGGGAATAGGAAGCCATTTGTCATGCAGGCTAAGACATTGCGGGCATGTTAGTCATGGTAGCATGTGACTCTGGCTTCATCCCACCCATCTTAGTCTCCACTGTTCAGTGATTCCTCTAATTCTACTATTGTTCAGTTAACTAGTCAGATAAATCATGTAGGCAGAAGCACTATATTGTATTTGATAAAAACAGCATGTTCAGCACTGGCTGGTAGCAACTCAGCTGCATAATGCTGACCAATGAGGCAACTTCAAGTCCTCTGTATTGGACGAATGTTAGGTCAATGGATGAGCAGTTCTTTTATTATTAGACCCTATTTCTGCTATTATTAATTGTTATACAGAAGACAAAATAAAGCTTACGATGTAAATTATGTTGTTTAAAATAGGTTGTTGATTGTCCTCTGTATAGTCTTAATATAATTGTACATTTCTGGACAATGTCTACGTGCATTTCCTAGACTGCTATTGACTCAACAGCACCCCCACCAGCAGTTGTTCCATATGATATTTGAAATGAAGAAAGATGTGCATTGTTGATTCCCTGTCAACAATAGCGAGCTGTCGGAGTCAGTTATCTTAATTTCGTCACTGTTAATTAATTAATATGATTAGCAGAGTAAACAGTAGAAAGCACATGAATACCGTCCTGGCTGAGTGGGTAAGCTTGTCCGCTCTCTCTCTCACTCCTCTCTCTCCACTCGATTCCTCCCTCTCTCTCACTCTCTCTCTTGCTATCTCATCATGTGCTCACAACAGATTACCGTCTGGAAAATATTACTGAGTCACAGTCTCACTGACATGAGCGTGCCTTGAGTTTAATCGTAGCAGCAGAGGTTGTGATGGTTAGTTAGGACCGGTTGTCTGCAGCCCTCTGGCAGGGACCAAGGAACATGACTGAGTGAGGATGGGATAAAACCACAGGGTCAGCATCCGGTTTGGCAAAGTGACGCAAATGAGGAAGTGCCTGAAACCTGCATTCTATCTGAATTCCAGCTGGGGTCGATACTTCTGGTTGCAAAAGTGCTCGGTTTCTGTAATAGTCTATGAGAATTTGAGACACTTCTCACTTGATTTATTACCTTAGTAAACATTTTCACAATGAGTATATGATCTCAATCGCTAGAATTAAGCCTTCTACAATACATAATGATGTAAAATGTTTTATTATGTTCTCGTAGATTTTAAAATCGCAGATAAAGCAAAGTGGCAATTAGGGCGTGGGTATGGCGTTCGGTTGTACGACAACACACTGAAAGGAGTTGGCAGTTCAGTTTTTCTGGTAGTTACCGTTACATTTTGTTTTACATTTTGTTTTAATACTGCTTTTTGTTAGCCAACGTTAGCATCCCAATTATTATCAGCTAGCTAGATTACTCCTCCCTCTCGTCTAAAATCGTCACATCCGCAACCAAGATGTCTGTGCCCATAATGGCAAATTCGATGACCCAAATCAGATCTTCAAAAAGTAATGTCACACATGTTACATGCACTGATATATACAGTATATGGATAGAACCCTGTAGAATCAACTTGAAACACATCGCCAAGTAGGGTGCCATAATGTTCCTGCAGGCTGCTTTTACACTACCCCTCCACAAGCTGCTCTTTCTGTCCCCAGGCCCTCCTTCACTCATATGTCCGTCTCTCACTCTTCCACTTGTATACCAAATATCACCCTATTCACTTCATAGTTCACTGTCTCTGTGGGCCAAGCCCTTTCAAAGACAGGCAGTAGAATATCCAAACCTGTTTATAAAATGTCACTGGTGAAGACGTTCAATGTGATTTCATGGCACTTGTCACCTGTTTAAAGCATTAAGGGAGGGACATAGTACACAGTTGGATAACTGACTGGCTGAGCTAGCTAGATTGTCGGATTTGGTCAAAGAGCTAGGCCAGTTCCCATGTTCAGGCATGTAGGCGTAGGCTGGAGCCAGAGAGCTTCAGGTCCAGCTGGTCTGCATACAAGACTGTTCACAGAGGAATCACTCCAGTTCTCTGGATCTCATCAATCTTAGCACAGCCCTAACCAAGACAGCAATGCAATCCTCTTGGCTCGAACATCTCCTAGTGGACCCATAGTCATTCCATGTATTTGAACTATTCCAGAGTTAAGCCAGTCAATCAACTTGTCAATTAATTACCAAGCCCTTGACTAGCTGAATTAAGAGAGATAGTTTAGATCTACAACTGAATTGTGAAGTCTCTGGGTTTGCCCAAGAAGAGGTTAGAAAAGGATTGTTCTAAGCACACCTTTAGCCCAATATGTGTCAATTACATAACTGTAAACCAGTTCAAAGTAAGATTGATGGCATGGTGCAATTCTTTGGTAACACAGAGATCACATTAGTCTATTTTCCACTGCAGGGCTGACCCGGGCTAGTCCTGGTATGCAAACATTTAGGCACCCCTGACATATTCCATGACTTCCATTTATAAATAATTGGGTGTTTGGATCAGCAATTTAATTTTGATCTATCAAATAACTGAAGGACACAGTAATATTTTGGTATTGAAATGAGGTTAATTGGATTAACAGAAAATGTGCAATATGCATCAAAACTAAATTAGACTGGTTCATACATTCGGGCACCCTTGTCATTTTGTTGATTTCAATACCTGTAACTACCTAGCACTGATTAATTGGAAAATACAATTGGTTCATTAAGCTTTGAACTTCATAGACCTGTGCATCCAATCTTGAGAAAAGGTATTTAACCTGGCCAATCGCAAGTTGTTGTTCTCTTTGACTCTCCTCTGAAGAGTGGCAACATGGGGGCCTCAAAACAACTCTCAAATGACCTGAAAACAAAGATTGTTCAACATTATGGTTTACAAGAATGTAACAAAAAATTAATTAAGCTGTCAGTGTCCACTGTGAGGAACATAGTGAGGAAATGGAAGACCACAGGCACAGTTTATTGTTAAGGCCAGAAGTTGCAGGCCAAGTCAAATATCGGAGAGGCAAAGACAAAGGATGGTGAGAACGGTCAACAACAACCCACAGACCACCTCCAAAGACCTACAACATCATCTTGCTTGCAGATGGTGTAACTGTGCATCGTTAAACAATTCAGTGCACTTTGCACATGGATAAGCTGTATAAGAGAGTAATGCGGAAGAAGAATTTTTTGCACACAAACTGATTCGCTTGAGTTATGCAAACACATTTGGACAAGCCAGCATCATTTTGGAAGAAGTTGCTGTGGACTGATGACCCAAAGATGGAGTTATTTGGTCATAACAAGGGGCATTATTCATGGTGGCAAAAGAACACAGTGTTCCAAGACAAACACGTGCCACCCACAGTAAGACTGTGGCCAGTCATCTATCCTCTATCCCAATCTATATCCTTTATAAATACATTTTGTTGAGGGTCGCATGGATTCCACTCAATATCAGAAGATACTCGAGAATAATATAGAGGAATCAGTCACAAAGTTGAAGATTAGCCAGGGCTGGATATTTCAACAAGACAACGACCCAAAACACTGCTCAGAATTTACTGAATTTTTGCAGAGGAACAAGTACAATGTTCTGGCATGGCCATCCCAGTCCCCAGACCTGAATATCATTGAAAATCTGTGGGGTGATTTGAAGCAGGCTGTCTATGCTCAGCAACCATCCAAACATAACTGGAGATGTTTTGCAAGGAGGAATGGTCTAAAATACCTTCATCCAGAATCCAGACACTCATTACAGGCTATAGGAAGCGTCTAGAGGCTGTTATTTCTGCTAAAGGAGGCTCAACTAAATCTTGATGTGATATTTCTGTTGAAATGCCCAAATTTATACATCTGTCTAATTTCATTTTGATGCATATTGCACATGTTCTGTTCATCCTATAAACCTAATTTCTGAACTACTGAAATATTACTGTTTACTTTAGTTATAGATTAAATTTAATTGCTGATCCAAACACCCAATTATTTAGAAATCAAAATCATGGAAATTGTCAGGGGTGCCTAAACCTTTGCATACAACTGTATACCATAGGAGTGTGCTGTTTTGGGTGGATGACCTTTTCGATATAATCAGGACAAACATTTTTCATATTTAAATTCCATTAATAACACTTTATAGAGATACATTTAAGATAGATTTAAGCAAATGATTGCCATGCTTTTGTTAAAGTATTCAATGTGTTTGGCAGTTTATTGTATTCGGTTGAACTGTTTAGAAAGTTTAATTAAGAAAAGAAGCAGATAATTGCAATACTAATTTGCCATACATTCAGAATCTTGAAAATCGTGAGAATCGGCGCAAAAGTATTGTGTCATATCACAATCATATTGTGAGCCCTAATATTCGAGACCACTTGAGAAAAGATTGAGATTAGACAAAATTGTAGTGTGTATATTTGCGGGTCTCTCTCGACCTCCTGAGGTAGTGCACAAGATTTCGAAAGATCTCTGGGGCTTTGCAAATGTAAAGGCCATTGTTTAGAAATGTCTTCAGAAATGTGTATTGTGGGGAAATTCTTCACGTGTAGGTCAATGGGCTGGTCTGGTTTCTGAGCATAGTGCTTACGCACCCAGCTCGAGATGATGACATCCCATGACACACCCAGAAATGCACAATTGTCATCTTGAGACATAACAATGTAAATTCGACCAGTATGAAAATGATTTTGCCTCATCTCTACCTTTTTCTCTTATCTCTACCTTCTGGGAATGTAAACAGGTCCTTAATACAGATAAAGCCCCAGGGGTAATTGTTGGCAGTCTGGTGTTCATTCAGGTTTTTCATTTAAATTCCTCAAGACCATAAAGGCCTACAACTTTAGGTGGAAAGACAACATCATAGTAATCACCATGAAAAATCAGAGGAATGTACTAATTGTGGCAGCTGTAAAACAGAAAAAAATCTCCCAGTCCATCCTAATGCAGCTTTAGGTATAAATAATAGAATTCACCCTCACAACCTTCATCAGCCTCTAGTTTGGGCCTATGACTGCACCTTCAGCACTCCAGGGCAAGCAAGTGAAACATCATTATCTTTCAAGCAGAGGGCAGGTGGACAGGACTGGTTAATCGTCACCAAAACATCCAGGCTGCTGGATAATACATACAGTATATGATACGATAATGTTATCCATGATCTAAGAAAGTTTCGAGTCAAGAACTCAGAGCGGAATGCAAAGTGCTCATTGGATGATTGGGCTGTCAGTAAAACGAGGACTGGAGTTGTTGTGTCTGCGTTTATGATTGGATTCTGATGAGGCGCTCTCGTTTACCTTTTGGTTTTACAGAAAGATGTAACTGCAATTAGATTCACTACAGACATTCAGAGTTCTGACATTTGTTCCATATCTCTATCCAGTCTGACCGCGCAATAGGGGGATGCAAGATTTACATTCTGTAGCATTAAAACAGTGGTATTAGATCGCTACTCAGTATTGAATCGATACTCAAAATTCTGTACTCGGATGGGTATCGGCAATGAAAAAGTGGAATCGTTGCATCCCTAATCTAAATTCACTATAGTGAATCTGCATATGTGTACATCATGGTTACATCATATTTTCTCAGACTTTGATCATTCTCAGCCTACCAACCAGAGCTGGATTGAACTAGCATGTGTTTTCCTACAATTACATATGCTGGGATGCCAGTTCAATGTATTTTGCACTTTTGGTACCAATCCAAGTGTTTCTTTCCTCATGTAGATCAGTCAAATGCAGATCAGTTATTTGATTAAAAACAAATATTTGGAGCCATGCTTGCTACACAATGTCTGGGGATGGAACTGCTTAACCCTGCTCTGAAGGTGATTTGTGTAGAGAATGTAGGCAGGGTCACGTAGGGCATTGGTCAGGAGTGTCCTGGAGCACAGACAGACAGTTGGTGCTGGGTAAAAGGTTCCCTTCCTCCTGCTCTGGTGCAGTTAACAGCCAGCTGCTGTGTTGCAGCAGGACAAGCAGGGTCCACATCACAACATGTTTCCCATGATCTCACCTGACAGGGGCCAAGCCTCAACCCCTACAGCCGTCACAGCACCTCAGCCCGCCCCTGAGGCCAATCCCTGGGGTACTATATGCAACCCAGCCACTACCTCATTGGCAGGGGTGGAAAGTGAAGAGCTGTTGTTCGCATGAGCATATTAAATGTGACTTAATGGAAAACAGTACAGAGACTCGATGTGTTGCTGCCCCCTGCGCTGCACATTGACACGGTTAGAGGACACAAACAAAGTGGGTATGTCCATACTCAAAATAAACAGTAGGGCTCTCGGATGACTGATGACATCATTAATGACTGATGACAACACACACGGTCATCCTAATATAATAAGTAGAATGCAGATGTGTACATGTTAAGCATTGGACAACAGACGAGTGAGAGGAGGCAATAAGATGGACATTGGAGAGAGGGGAATGAATGATGGAGGCATGGAGGAAAGAGAGGAATATAGGATAAAAAGGGTTAGAGGATAGCAAGAGATATAGAGGATAGAGGGAGGGATAGAGGAGTGAGGGAGGGATAGAAGATTGAGGAAGGGATATGGGATAGAAAGAGGGTAAAGGATAGAGGGATGGAGGATAAAAAGAAGGATAGACAGTAGATCGAGGAATAGAGAATAGAGGGATCGAAGGATAAAGATAGGGATAGAGAATACAGGGATCAAGGTATAGAGGACGGGAGGGGATATAGAATAGAGAGAGTGATAGAGGATAGATCGAGGGATAGAGAATAGAGGGATGGATCGATGGATAAAGAGAGGGACAGAGGATAGAGAGAGGGATAGAGAATAAAGAGAGAGCATAGAGAGAAAAAAAGAATAGAGAGATAGAGGATGTAGATTGGGATAGATGATAGAGGGTGAGATAGAGGATAGAGAGAGGGATAGAGGATAGAGAGAGGTATAGAGGATAGAGAGACGGATAAAGAATAAAAAGAGAGCATAGAGAGAGAAAAAAAGAGTATAGCGATAGAGGATATAGATTGGATAGATAATAGAGAGTGAGATAGAGGGTTAGAGAATAAAAAGAGGGATAGAGGATTAAAAGATATAGGATAGAGAGATGTAGAGGATAGAGGGATTTAGGATAGAGCATAGAAAGAGGGATAGAGGATTAAGAGACATAGGATAGAGAGATGTAGAGGATAGAGGGATTTAGGATAGAGCATAGAAAGAGGGATAAAGGATAGAAACAGGGTCAGAGAGAAGAATAGAGGGAGGGATTGAGGGATAAGTGAGGAATAGAGAATAGAGAGAGGGGTAGAGGATAAAAAGAGGGATAGAGGATAGGGAGGGGGATAAAGGATAGAGAGAGGGATAGAAGATTTATCAAGGTATAGCGGGATAGAGATGGAAAGATATAGGAAAAAGAGGGATGGAGGATAGAGCGAGGGATATATGATAAATACAGTGATAGAGGATAGCGAGATGGATAGAGAATAGAGGGATCAATAGATAGAGGATATGAGGGATATAGAATAGAGAAAGGGATAGAGGATAGATCGAGGGATATAGAATAGAGGGAGGTATGGATGGATAAAGAGAGGGATAGAGGATATAGAGAGGGATAGAGAATAGAAAGAGGGATAGAGGGAGGGATAGAGAATAGATAGAGCATAGAGAGAGGGATAAAGATAGAGACAGAGGATAGAGAGAAGGATATAAGATAGAGAATAAAGGGATTGAGGGATAAAGGATATGAGGAATAGAGAATAGAGAGAGTGATAGATTATAGAGGGAGGGATATAGGGTAGAGAAAGAGATTGAGGGATAGAGGGATAGAGAATAGAGAGGGACAGGTGGATAAAGGGATAGAGGATAGGGATAGAGAATAGAGAGGAATAGAGATAGGGATACGGGATAAAGACAGGGATAGAGGATGGAGAGAGGGATAAAGGATAGAGGGATCGATAGATAGAGGATAGGAGAGAGAATAGAAAGAAGGATATAGGGGAGGGATAGACTATAGAGGGAGGGATCGAGGGATAGAGGATAGAGAGAGGGATTGTTAGATAGAGAGAGGGATCATGGGCTAGAGAGATGGATAGAGGATAAAGAGAGAGATAGATGATTGAGAGAGGAATATACGATAGAAGCAGGGATATAGAATTTGGAATAGAGAGAGGGATTGGGTGATAGAGGACAGAAGGAGGGATAGAGGTTAGGGAAGAGGGTTAGAGGATGGAGAGAGGGATAGAGGATAGAGGGAGGAATGGAGTATGGAGAGAGGGATAGGGTCTAGAACTGTCCATCTATGTTTCTGTCTGTCTTCCACCCATATCATCAACCAAAGTAACTACTGCCTTAATTGAATGAGCTCTTTTCACCAGCTGTCAGCAATCAGCTGATAAAATGATAGGCTCCTTGTGATGTACAGTGTGGGGCCTCAAGGGGTAATGGAATAAATTAATACTAACTTCATATATCATGTCCCAGCCTATTTAGTTTAGCTCAGTAACATCTAAGAATTGTACAGAAAAGATAGGACTAGGGAGCACTGCATTCCGTTTTTGGATACACTGGCAATGTTAGAGCATTTTACCAGTAACCAAATGGTTGCTAGAATAAATCCCAGTGACAAGGTGAAAAACCTGTTGTTCCTTGTTTATCATGTCAGTTAATTCAAATTAACCCGAAAATTAACCCCAACTGCTCTAGGGTCACCCTTAAAATTGGCCAAACCCCTAGCAGTGACCACACTCTGTCCTAAGTGTGTTTCAGGGAGACTGGGATAAAATTCCCTGTCGTAAGTCAGTTAGAATCACCACTCTATTTTAAGATTGTGAAACATCTAAATAATAGCAGAGAGAATGATTTATGTCAGATTTTCTTTCTTTCATCACCTTCCCAGTGGGTCAGATGTTTACATACACTCAATTAGTATTTAGTAGCATTGCCTTTATATTGTTTAACTTGGGTCAACTTGGGTCTGATAGCCTTCCACAAGCTTCCCACAATAAATTGGTTGAATTTTGGCCCATTCCTCTTCACATCTGGGAAGTAACTGAGTCCGATTTCTAGGCCTCTTTGCTCGCACACACTTTTTAAGTTCTGCCCACAAATCCTCTCTAGGATTGAGATCAGGATTTTGTGATGGCCACTGCAATACCTTGACTTAGTTGTCCTTAAGCCATTTTACCACAACTTTGGAAGTATGCTTGGGATCATTGTCGATTTGGAAGAATTATATCCACATAATTTTCATTCCTCATGATGATATCTATTTTGTGAAGTGCACCTGTCTCTCCTGCAGCAAAGTACCCCCACAACATGATACTGCCACCACCGTGCACCATCTAAATAAACATTTAGAACAGTTTCTCATTTGAAACGGCGTCCTGGCGAAGATAAAACCGCTGAGGAGCATTTCTATGGCACTTCTTCCTTCAGGTTATGTTGATATAAGACATGTTTTACTGTGGATATAGATCATTTTGTACATGTTTCCTCCAGCATCTTCACAAGGTCCTTTGATGTTGTTCTGGGATTGATTTGCACTTTTCACACCAAAGTACGTCCATCTATATGAGACAGAAGGCGTCTCCTTCCTGAGCAGTATGACGGCTGTGTAGTTCCATGGTGTTTATACTTGATGAATATGATACCACAGATGAACGTGGTACTTTCAGGCATTTTGAAATTGCTCCCAATGATAAGCCAGACTTGTGGTGGTCTATAATTGTTTTCTATGAGGTCTTGGCCGATGTTTTTAGATGTTTCCCATGAGGTCAAGCTAAGACACACTGGGTTTGAAGTTAGGCCTTGAAATATGTGCATCTACAGGTACAGCTCCATTTGACTCAAATGTTGTCAATTAGCCTATTAGAAGCTTCTAAAGCCATAACATGACATAATGTTTTGAAATTTTCCATTTTTAATGGCACAGTCAACTTAGTGTGTTGTATGTTAATTTCTGACCAACTGTTAACCCATTGTTAATACCAATTAGAAGTACTTGGCTGGGTTTATCTGAGTTCACTAATTTTGGGAAGTTCGTAATTAATACCAAAATGACCAGATAAAGGGACTTAATAAGTTACCAGATTAATAAAGGTCACTGGTTAGTTATGATCTCCCATTACCTTTGAACCCAGTAGTTTGTACACATTTTATAACTCAGCTATCTTGTTCATATCCCTCCTCAAGTCAGGTAATACACATGTTAAAACTCAGCTATCTTGTTCATATCCCTCCTCAAGTCAGGTAATACACATGTTAAAACTCTGCTATCTTGTTCATATCCCTCCTCAAGTCAGGTAATACACATGTTATAACTCAGCTATCTTGTTCATATCCCTCCTCAAGTCAGGTAATACACATGTTATAACTCAGCTATCTTGTTCATATCCCTCCTCAAGTCAGGTAATACACATTTTATAACTCAGCTATCTTGTTCATATCCCTCCTCAAGTCAGGTAATACACATTTTGACTCCTTCTGGCTATTGTTTTTTGCAAAATCTGAACAAAGAAAAATAAGCTAAATCACTAGCCTAGTGTGTGATGATAAATGACAGCGATTAAAAAAATGGAATACATGAACGCATGACATTTAAATGTAGATAATCTACTGGGACAATCCTGGACTGCTGAGGGCATCCAAAAAGACAGATTCCCTGTGTAGGAAATTGTGTTTTACTCGGGAAATGGACCAAAAAAATACAAAAAAACAAAGGGTCAGAGAGGAGGAAATGCCAGACATTACAGGCAGTTATTAATAGCATGTCCTGCCTCGTGACTTTCTATTGCTGCCGGTCAGGAAACACCTCACAGGCAGAGGTTACAGGGAAAGCTTTCTCACCACCATTCCTCACAATCGCTTAGCTTCTTTCTATACTCCTCTGCTTTTTTTCTATCTTATCCCGCCTCTGTCAATTTCTCCCTCCTCTACTAGATTTTTCTGTGAACACTTCAATTACAGCTGATTATTTATCCATACAGTACAGAATTATTTATCCATACTGTACATGTCCCTCTAATACCGCCTCTCCAGTGGCTGCCAAATTCCTATATACTGCACCGCCCCATCAAATGTTTTGTATTCTATGAGTTTCCGTTAGGCTGTCAAGCCCCACTACAAGTGGTCCAGAACATACAATACACTGAATTTGATTTATAAAAAGTAGTTTTTTGGAGTAAGTATGTATTTTAGATATCAGGTGTGGCTCAACTAACCCTTTGATCTAACTAACCCCACTTCCCTTCTGTAGCTAGTAGTACAGGACAAAAACATTTTTTTTCATTCTCCACTTTACAAATGCATTTTCAAATACTTTTGAGCCACCAAAAAGCTGAAATCTGCTTTCACTTGAAAGGTTAAGGATGATTTAGTTGGAGAATATAGTGTGTCATCTTTCATTTTGCTTTCTCATTAGACAGATCATTCGGTTTCCTCAGCTGTCAAGTTTCTAGGCTCCTGCTTTGCATTTCCCTCTTGGCTTCCACCTTCATTTACTCTGTCTTCGTGCCTCTCTCTTTCCCTCATTTCTACCAAACAGAAGACTGTGATGTTAAGTGAAGTCAGTCCTATAGGTTCTCTCTTTGGAAAGAGACCAGTGAGGATCTTCTGTGTGGCTGTACCTGGATTGGGGAGCTGAGATTTGATCCGTTGATAGATGAACTCCAGATACCTAGCTCGGCTGGCAGCGTGGGAGGTAGAGCATGGGTGTGAACATAAGACGTGAAAAGGGGCCTACATCTTCTTTTGTGAGCGTATTTGATCATTTATCCTCACCAATGTCAAGCACTGAGTGGCGGAAGACAGGGATAATCTATTCGGGTACTGTCTCTAAAAACGGAATCTGACAGCACTGCACTGAGAATGTATGGAATACGATACTGCAAGATGATTGAATAAGATACTGCCAAGGTTCTACTGAGAAAGGTCAAGCAGTGCTCGAAAGGTCAACTTATATTATCATGAAACTACTGTTGATAGAAATCTAAATGTTTAACGTTCTGGCCTGTTTTTGAAAAATAATCATTTCAAATGATCATATTAATTTAACCTATTCAAATATGTGTATATAGAATTATATAGATGTCCATCTCATCTAGACCTTTAGTTATCACTAGCAAATTGTTTTTCTCTTCTAGGTCTTAGAGGTACATGTTATCGCAAAATTACACGCTGTTTAGTGCATTAATTTGAACTAGAACTCTATTGGCCCTGGTCAAAATTAGTGCACATAAAAATAGGTAGGGCCATGAAGATTCCCACTGAAAAATAACCTTGGTAGAGAAAATCTAATTGCCATTTACGCAATGCACCACATAGATTGCTTTTCATAGGGTCTGCACAAAATTAGCATATTTATAGGAAATCCATGGAATAAAGGTAAGTTATTAGTTCAGTTGTATGCAAAGATGTTTGTAAACACTGACGTTTTTGGGGAGAGAATAAGCTGGAAAATAGAAGAGATAAGAAAAGGGAATCTTTGTCAATAGAAAATAAGTTGTTTGGAGCAAGACATGCCAGTACAAAAGGATTTCATTCCTTGAGCTTTATGCATTATGTTTTTATTTTCATTACACCAATGTGTTATTATCTGTCACCATTGATTTATCTTGTAATCTCAGAGGGCACTCTCTGCATTCACTGGCCTGTTTATTAGGGGATAACAAGCTGATCTGGTATCGGGTTATACTCCCTCTTGCCTCCAGAAAAGCCTGAATTTTTTGGGGGCGTGGATTCTACATGGTGTCGGAAATGTTCCACAGGGATATTTGTGAAGATTGGATGGTGGTATATACATGCTTTGAACAACATGTTCCATCTCATTCAAGTCTTGCATTGGATTGATGTTACTCAAGTAAAATGACCCGGGTTAGCAACAGACCATGCAGTATTTGTGACTATTCAAACGTCCAGTGTTTGTTTGCTTACTGGAGCTGCCTTTTTTAAATAATTATTTGTGGCCCTCTTTGCATAATGCTGAATTGCCACTGACTCAATGATTTCTGTCTGACCATTCTCTTTAATTTCTAGATATTTTCATTTGAAAAAGTCCAGAAATTTCTCAGATACTGGAACCAATCCTGGCAACGTCATTCATATAATGCGCATGGTCACTAGAAGTTGGGCCTCCATGCTTAGCTATCTGCTTTATAAAAGCAGGCAACGTCCAGTTGACTTACTTCCTGCATGAGCAATCCATATTTATAAATGGAGTTGTTTACCTGTGTAAAACTTTCCATTGAACTATTTAGTGGTTTAATCATATTGAGGATTTGAACACTGTCACAGTTTTTAAAGACACAATTTGACTTTTTAGCCAATGGTGCTCAAGCGGACATTTGTAATGAAAGTAGCTTGCCTTAAATTAATGACTCTTCTCTTTATGTACAGTATATTCCTAGACAAGTTGTCAGGTCATCTTTTGTTTTAAAAATGGACACTTATTTCTGTAATATAGTGTGTTAAATTATTGTAGTTTTTCCATCTTTCATGGTGAAATAGAACAGAATAGATCACAATCAGATGGACAGACGGACAGCCAGACAGACACAGAGTCAGTGAGAGATACAGTCAGTGTTGTTTTAATCTCCCTACACATCCAGTTTTCAGTCAGAGAGCAGCAATTACACCCATAGTCCAATAGAATTCATTAATCAGGCACCCCAGCCAATAGGGATGTCCTCATTAGAAACACCTGGACAATTAACTGCATCAGGGAACTGACCAATATATCGTTTGAATCAGACACACTTAGCCACCCCTGCCAATAGTATTGCATTTAGCAGCTTAACAGTATTTCCCCCCTCTCTTCACAGCTCATTCTATCTATAAACTCAGCTAAATATCCTAGGAGCTTTTGCACTCATGTTTATCCTGGTTCTGTTTTCAGTAGCACATGAACAAATGAAAGGGACAAGGGGTGATGGGAGAATGTTGTCTCCAGTCCCAAATGGCACCCTAGTCCCTAGTATAGTGCACTACCTTAGACCTGCACCTTTGAGCCCTTAACAAAATGTAGTGCACTACATACAGTAAGTAACACTGTGCAATTCGGAACACAGAGCTTGGCAGCAAGCTCGTGGTGTGTTTAGTTGATAACACCCTCCTTAGTCCTTGGGATAAGAATGTGTATTAGAAAGCCAGGGGAACAAACAACAGGATATTTGAAGGTATTTATTTACGTGATAACGCTTAACTGTTGTCTCAAACTGCAGCCTACAAATAGTACTGAACTTTTGGGACAGCCTGATTGGTGGTAAAGGTGCTTGATATAATGGAACATTGTTTTTCTTTCTTTTACTGCTTAAAGAGTCAGTGTGAATGTCTTGCCCTGACTAGCCAGACTATGGCCTGGAGGATGACATTACTCAGTACAACCATGTTTTCTGTAGTATGCAGTTTTACTTTTTTGTCAGTTGTAGAAAGGTGACAATAACACTTAATGAGTCATATTCAGGTGATACATTTCAATTGCTATTTCATATAGCACCATTGCCAATTTTCAAAGGTAGAGAGATGGGTTCCATTTTAAAATCTTACTTTTTCCCACACTAACCACTGTTATACAGGGGCATGCTGCAACAGATGTAATGAAAATGTGTATGTAGGTATTCTATTTTTAAATACCTTATTTATTAGTACTCAGATGATACCTAAGACCTTCATGACTATAATCATATAATATTTCCAGTGGCATTCATGAAATATTTATTAGATGGTTAGCAAGTTTGACGCGTTATTAGCAGGAAGGGTGCTTAGTCCTATATCCTACCCTATTCTCAATGTGAAATATTGCACTAAATAGGGAAATAAGGTGTTGTGCAGGATAGCATGTCTCAAATTAAATAAAATGTTCAGTATATTCTGCTTCTTACTTCTTCCAATACACTTACATAAAATGTCCTCAGACTTTAAGATCCAGTATAGTTTTGTCATTTGAACCCATTATCAGTCACATCATTGTAACATATTTTAAAACAATGTGACATTTTTTAAAACAAATAGATCAGAATGAATCCAGGGGTTTGGAGAAAGGTAATAGTTTTAGTTCTTTTTGGAATTGAAAGATGACTAGGGTATAAACAACTGACCTGTGGTAGAAAATGCAAATTAAATGACACTTGAAGTGAAATGGAAACTCCTGGCTACAAAACTGACAGTCTCTGCAATTACACCCTCGTTTTTATGACCTAGGTATTAAGTCACAGTGCACTACATTGGGAATGCAGTGCAATTTGGAACACAAAGTGACTGTTTACGTTCTATGAATAGAAATTGTATGTTTGATTAGAGCGAGAAACAGACAGACAGAGAGTAAAATTGAACCAGATAAAATGACAGCGGGAGAGATACACAGAGACAGAAGAGCAAGAACAGACAGACACATATAGACAGACAAACCCACGAAACAGTGAGAAACAGTCCAGAAAATTAACTGAAGTCAAAAGCCATGGGTAGAATAACTGTATATATTTATTCTAATAACTATAAATTGACACATGACTGGAGATATACTGTACTATTCTTATTATTTCAGTGTGCTCTGTGATCTCAGAAACGTATTAGTCCAGTTCTATTAAATTCTGGATAACTGTTCTTCATGTTGTTGGCTTTTTATTTCCCTTTGCTCTGTTACAGAGAAAAGGGATCAGTCAGCTGTCTACTGGGTCTGCTTGTCAAAAATCAGAACTACATATTAGTCATTTATTTCTGCCAGTATTATTATAATTTATTTTTGAAAATGGCCAGCACACACGCAAAAGCACAAAGAGTACCCTACTTAAAACCCCTTAAATGAATCTTAATGAAATGGAATGTCAAATGTGGATGTTCTCACTGTGCTACAGCACTAAGACTCTTGGTACTCAGCTGGATTGTTCATTGCTATTTTCCAATGTGCACACTAGATAACAACTTAGGAAGCATGACCAATACATAAGCTTGAGTGGGTGTTGGAACCAAAACATGTTTAGGCTTAATGCTGATGTTACCTAAGCGACAGATTCATGCTATTCTTTGCACAGCTATTCCTATGTGAAATAACACTGTATTGCATTTGAATACTGCTACACCAAATATCCCTGAAATACATGAAATTACACTTTCTTTACTCTATGCGACTGTGAAAGGAACTGCTTGCTTGATGATCCATTGCTTATTTAAGAGTTGAAAATAAGCTGCCATATTTCAACCATATTTTAATCGATTATTACTGCTTTTAAGCCTACTTTACAAGGCCATTTACAGCTTCGACCAGCCTCACAACTATTATTTAATTAGTAATGTTTTACTGTTGCACTTAAGGTAGCTAACGAAGCGCAGTGGAGTAATCCAGTAATTTGTAATTACCATACATACCATTTTGTTCTCATCTGCTATTGGAGGAATGCTTCCCTGCATAACAACCAACTTTATTACGGACCTGACGCCACAGTGACCCCCCGTCTCTTAAAATCTGTAAAAAATCAGGAGTGCATGACGAGCGTACATTAAGCAGAAGTGCACGTTTCAGGGAGGGCAGGTATTGCCGTATAGAAGCTGAGATGTAGCAGAGGTCTACTCGCTTCTTGGGATGTCAATCATGATTATTGTCAAGCTGGCTGGTCTTCTAACCTCTGACATCCCCAATAGCTACCTGCTAGTATGTTACCTGACTGTCACAACAAAGCTTGAAGGAAGATCAAGTACCCAACAGATATGTTTTTCAGTTGTGACTATTGAAACCATCTCTCTGCAGTAAATGTCTCTGACGAAATTACAGACCTATAGTTTTGATACCCCCCTGAGGAACATTGGCATACCGCAACCCCCTCGGCTTCAAAATCCACAATCCCCCGTTGTCTTTCTGTACCTCTGCGTCACCTTCAGACATCGCATCGATAACCCCCTCCTGGGACTCGGGGGGTGACAAAGACAGTCCAGGCAGACAGGCAGATTTCGCAGTGAGATGGTTCAGAATCTGTGGAGATCTGCTAACGACACAGGAGCCATGAGCGAAAGTAAACTATATCTATCATGTTCTACAATTGACTACGTTTAGATATAGCCCATCACCTACAACTGAAGGATTGCCAAGTGTCAAATAGGTGAGGAGTCATTCATTCTAAAACATATTTTTCTCTCTCGTTTCTGATTTATCAAAACTCATCAACTTATTCCCATCTGTCAATATCATTGCGTATATAGTGCCCTGTGTAAACCCAGACATACAGTAGCACAGTTCTATTCCATATGATGGGTATTCAAATGCATATGGATGGACTCCTTTAGTTATGAATTTAGAATCTGGTATTGGTTATCTCTCAAATGTCTTTTTTGCATGTATAACATGAATGTAGCCATATATTGTGTAGCTGGTGGTGGTTTTCTTGGGAATGCATGTCTTGTTGTGTATCTGCTGGATCAGAACTGACTAGAGTTGCAGTGAATGAAGTCTACCTGTGGTGTCTGCTAGATAAGAATTTACCAGAATGCAGTGAAGCCACTCTATTCCTAACTCAGTGCCGTGCATTTACTTTTTGGGCTGGCCCACGAGGACGAGGTGTCTAGTGTGTTACAAAGGGAATAACACTCCTGGGATTGTATATCTTGTCATAGTGTCTAGATTTGGTTTCTGACTGGTGAAGGGAGCCTCCACTGTGAACATCCTTCCCACATCTGGTTCACATATCACCCCACCTATTATCCAGCTGAATGACCTAGCCCACAAGTTGACCTGTGTATCTTACATGGAAATAGTCTTGCAGAAATAATTTCCAGAAATCCCATCTGGAGAATCCCCTAAATCTGAAGGGATAAGCTAGGATTTCCTGCTGCGGGCATTCCTGATGAATTTGGGAAACTCTGGGAAATGGTTTGGAATTTTGCAAGCATGTTGCAAACTGGAAAGATTTTCCTTTGTAAGTTAACATGGAGCTGGGTCTGCGATTGTTTCCAGTGGCAGATGGGAAATAGACAAGATTTGATCCATCTCGACTGCAGATTTAAACACCTTACAATGGTTCAATCTCTGTTTTGACTCTGTTCCGGCCTGACCTTTTAACATATCATGCTCAACCAATCACTAGAGGACAGAGGTCAAACACTGCGGGACCCTACATCTTTGTCAGGTTATCTGCAACCAGGCCCTGGCAGCTACCCTCCACACGTTCAAATGCTCATGTGGGTTTGCATGACAGAAATCCAGTATTATATTAAAACTGAGTGAATAGTAGTGATTAATGCACAATGTGGTATTACCTTTCAAAATAACTTGTTGTCAGTTACTATTTTATGTATTATCATTGTGCATAATACCTTTTAAATACATATTATTCAATAGTATTGTACTGTATTGTATAGTACAGTACCTTTGAAAGAAATCACTAAATAAATAGTAGTCAGTTAGTACGTCAGACAACCTATTATTTAAGTAATTATTGTGCTCGTGATTGTGTGAACATAATTCAAGGAAGAGTCTATATGGCCAGTCATTTCAGGAGTAAACTGTCCCCATTGTTTAGACAAGGCTAATTGCCATTGTTCCAGAAATGCCATATTCTCCTGTGACGCATGCTTTGTTTATGGCCCAGCTAGGGCCTAGTGAACACTGTCCCCTAGGGATGTGCTTTCGCTGCATTTAAAAAAAATCTTTTTAATTTTGTTTCTTCAGAAAGCATAAAATGTGTTTAATGGTTTATAACTATAGTTTCATAAATGGGTTAGGGAAACATCAGGAGACTAAACTGCTCTGTGGGTATCCGAAATAGCTCCATATTCAATGCAGTGCACCTCTTTGCAATACCTGCAAACAAGTAGTGCGCGAGATTAGGCAATAGGGTGCCAATTGACAGACATGCTGAACCTGATGTTGTTGAAAGTGAAGAGTCCCGTATGGTTGGGAAGTAGCATCTGCTCATTGCAGGGCTGTTTAACCCAGAGAGAGAGGATCCCAACACTCAGCCTCTTCTTTGGAGAAAACCGTCTCCGTTTGATCCCTTTCTTATGCTGATTACTGCACGGCGTCCTGTTTGTAGCTGGCAACTGCTTTTCAGCTGAATCACATGGTGAGAAGAAATGCATGAATATTACAGATGACTCATTTAGCTTGTTTGTTTGAACATAGGCCGACCGCACCATTGCAGGCATCCCCAATGGTAGTACACTAACTTTTCAAATTGTCTATGAGGGTTCTGGTCAAAAGCAGTGCACTATGTAGGCAATATGGTGGATTTGGGAGCATACGAAATCTGTTTTCTTGATGTTTTTGCCCATACTGTAAAATGCCTGTCAGGAACAGAATGCTGATTTCCTTAGAGATGGAATCTAGCCTTGCTAGCTTTATTCTATTCCCACAAGTGATACAGAGGATGGATACTGGTTAATGAGCCTGTTTATGCAGTGTTAATATATTCACATATGTCTGTTCATTTGTAGCTATGTGGCGTCCGTACACACATTTCCCCCATGTTTACCACAGAAATGCCAATACAAATAAAGTATGTCTGACAAATGAGTCACTGTCATGATGAGAATTGTGGGAGGACAAGTCATTGTGTGTTATTTTGAGAAAAACAACACTAATAGAGGAGATATGGTGTATATTCATCTCCAAAATGACTGCCACCTTGATAAACATAAAATCATAAAATTAACGACAAACATAGCGGACTATATTGTATGCAAAACAGATATAGGAAAATTATTATTTTGTTATACAGTAGCTCATTGATAGCATGTATAATGTCTTCTCAAAAAGATACAATACATGTAGATTCTTAGGAAGTATATCTAGCAAAATTAAATATGTATTAATTTACATTTTAAAGTGTATTTTGGCTTTCTAAGGCTTCCTGCTTCATAACAATGAGGGAATATTTGAAGTCCATTTGTCAATTGTCATCATACAGAAAGACCTCTCAAAAGAAGTGAGACTACTTGTTCTCCAACACGTGAATTAAACATTGGGTAACCAAAACAGCAAACATAAATAAACCACTTATCAATATTATGAAATTCATTATGAAATTCAAACCAGAGGACCAGAGGTAAATCTGCATATTTTTATGGAGAAAGATTTTTCAGTAAGGATCGTTCCTTACTGAACAATCTTTCCCAGGAATATGCAAACGCAGTAAATGGAGTAGTTGTCAGCAAGTCAGCCCAAAATTGCATGAATTACATTTGGAGGAAACTATTTTGTTAAACCGAATTACGTAAAATTCGAAGTTATGAGCAGGGCAAATACGTTTGGAGGAAACTAAAGTTAAAAACAGAAATACATGAAATATGAACGTGGTGAAAAAGGGGTGTTTGCGAGTTCAAATCCAGATGGAGACTTTTTGCGTGTTTTGTTCTCCATTCCAGCACGATGCAGAAGTATTGCCACAAGTGTTTCTGTAGACAGGCTTTTTTGTAATGTTAACCCTAATCTTAATCCTAACTTTAACCTTAGTAACGTCATGCCTCACCTTAACTATTAGTAACCTTATGCTTAACCCTAACCATGGACAATTAAATTTATTTTCTATCTGGAATATGTGGAATGTGCTCGCATGAGTCCGTGCAACGAAACATGAGGATGCAACGTAATAGAAGGACTAACATAGCCTAATCGTAAAACGTGCATTTGAAACATAAAAACAAATTAAATACGTTTGCATATAATGTAATTCATGTTTATTTATTTTTTTCAAGTGAACATAGTTTGGGAGAATTTCTGAGAAGTACGGCTGCGGCAAGTGGATCCTCCAGCAGGTCAATGAATCATTAAGAACGTTAAATGAAGTATAAAGTAAAATAAAATTAAGTACATTGTATAGTACAATACAACAACAGAACAGTGTTGATTTGACTTTTTATTTGTTTGTTTACCTCCTGCGAGCTCCAAGACATGCCTGGTCTAGCATGCCTGGTCCCCCTTATCTCTGGCTCCTGCATAGTTATCCCTTATCTGATACAGATAACAAGGCCTTCAGTTACCATGGTGCACCAGACAGACTCTTCTCCAGCTAACGTTTCCCCAATAGCCTCTGGTCAAAATTGGCGCAATACAAGTAATTTGAGACACTGGTTACGTGCGAGTTCTGCCTAAACACCCAGAGCAGAATTAGCACTAAATGTCCAGAAAATGTCAACCTTCCCCTAACATTGTCCCTAGGCAATTTGCACAGCTAATATAAAAACCTAGGATATCAAGGATTTAAATTTGGTTTAAGTGTGAGTGACCTAAATAAGCGAGTGGTTGTCGTCATTGATTGTTTTTGCAAATCACACAACTTCTAGGTTTGGTTTCAGAGGCAAGGTGCATTTGAAAGTCAAACAGGGATGATTAATTTGAAGGTCTTTCAGGAGATGATTAGTTAGATAGATTAAGATCAATATCATAATCCAAAGCCTAGGTATCAGACACATTTCTGCTTTTTTTATCCAAGGCCCAATTTAATGCTTTGGACCACCAAAATTTGAGCAGAAGTGTCTTGGAATGAGATTACCATCGCTGAGGTGAAAATGAAGGTCAGACATTAGCCCTGTTATCATATCAGCTTAATATCTGCATGATTTGCTACGGGTCTAGGAGATTTACTTTTCCAGTGATTAATTTTTAGCGGAACGGTAGCTAGCTATGCTTTCACAAGCAGTTAGCAGGAGCTGAAATCATATCAACTTTGAAAACATGTTCATTGTCAGAGGCAATGGAAATGCTAACCAGCATTAGCTTGGTGTCCTGTATTTCTTGTTCTCTTACCAACTCCAATACAGTAGCTCCATGTTATGTGAGAACAGCATGGGCTAATTGGTTTGTGGTGGTTCGGTCCTAGCTGTTAAAGTATGTTTTTGAAAACCTGTTTCCCCTATATGAATGGTTGATAGTATCTTGTGTCTCCGGTTGTCTCATTTTGGGAGCCTTAATGTGCACAGTTATTCTTCTAATAAAAAGAATATTCACCACCGAACACCTTCGATCAATGCTTTGCCAAAACCTTAGGAGTGGCGGATAGGATGTGTGAAGAATTAAAATTCAACCCGATTATTTCGAAGCTCCAGATCTTTGAATTGATGAGAAAAAAGGCCTATGCCCAATCAATACAGAGTCCCATGGGCAATGCAGGAACTAGGAAGAAGCTGTGGCTAGATGAGATTTTCACGCAACAATGAAAAGTCTTAATGAAAATGCATTATCAAGGGTCATCGGTTTGAATACCCTCCGGTTTACTGCAGTCCACTTTGTTTCTCTAGGAGGAAATAAAAACACGAATGAGCCGGGTTGCGCTTTAATGGTTTTATGTGTCATTCGAAGGGTGTAGTGTGGTATGGTGGTTAGATGGGGATAGGGGGGTTGCTCCAACCCACAAGGTGTCTGCCATCATTAGAGGACAAGAGGCTAGATGAGAGCGGGGTGGTGTTGTGAGGACCCACCTGCCTGCGAGATGTTAGCAGCTGTCATGGGAGGCAGAGGTCAGGGGGCCGGGGGAATCCAAACTGCGGAGCTGCCTCCCCACCATGCCTTTTCAGTCCCAGGAGGTGATGTGTGTCTTTCAGGTTGAAGAGCCAGTGAACACCATCCAAGCAGAAGCATTATAAACTAGCCAACCAGCAGACATCATTAATGTAGAGCTTGAAGGCAGAGGTCTGAGTGAGTGGGCAAAAAATAAATGGAGGGGAAAATACTTATCCCAGGGTTTAGGAAGTTGGAGCAGCCCTTTTCCACCTCTACCAACAACCTCCCCGCCCTCTCGCTCTCTCTCTCTTTCTCTCTCTGTATACCCAACCTACATCCAAGCTAGGAGTACATTGTCATTATACTCCTTAATATATCAAATAGACATATTATGAGCGTATTCGGTTATTTCATTATGTTATGGATTTCTGGCTGCAAAAACGCACCATTGGGCTTTAATTGTATGAACAATGTGTGGTAAGAAAACGTCAAGACGTAAAATAATTGCAAATCACATTTTCATTTGTCAAGTGGCAGCCATATTATGTCCCCAGAATAAGACCCTAGATATTTATATGGAGCATCAATCTCAGGACGGTGCAATTTCACCACTCAATCATTTCATCTGTAGCCTATTAAACATGCTTTCCCCGTGTCGTATCGGGAGGACAATGTCACTGCTTGACTACTTCCATAGGATTGTTATTCTATCAGTGTCTGCGCTTGTAAGCATTTATACTTCCATTTGGTGCATAATACATTTAACTAACACAGGAGAAAAGGCTCTCAACATCAATTTACCTGACACATCCTGTTTTCTTCTCACCTGTTGTGATTAAAATATGTTATCATGACTGTGATTTAATAAAAGTGAAAATGTAAAAGTTGTGAAAGGCATTTTTCCTGACCATATCATAACTCTCTGTAATTCTTCTTTAACAAACATTTTGTCGTGCAAGATTTTCTTGTCTCCTGCATTGGTGTTAATAGAGAAGTGCAATTGAAGTGCAATCTCATACATGAACTAACTAAAGGCTTCCATGTTGGATGAGCATTGCAAATAGGAATCTGTCAGCTGGGCGACATGTGGTTGGATGAAATATGTGAGCGCCCTTCACCATCCCGCATCTGTCGAAGGGGGGTTGTGGAGCTGCCGACAAGGCAGAGTTAGTTGGTAAAAAATTGGACACAGAACAAATAAGACGGGAGAAAATGTGCAAAACAAATAACATTTTAGATAAAAACCTGTATTTATTGTAAGAATATAGGTCAATGCACATTGAAACAAAGATAACAAAGAGGTGCTAATGATCAATGACATTAGGGGCCCTATCTTACACCCAGCACAATTGACTTTTTACACCAACGTATGTATCATTCCTATCTTGCACCCGGCGCATATGGGACTTTTCCCTCCACAGACGCGCGTCGGTAAATTAGGGAATAAATTTGATGCCAGCAACAGTGCGTGAAATGCTGTTTAATCGAAAACATACACAAACACGCAGCATAGCCTAATTGAACGAACATTAGGCACACTGAAAATGCGCGTCGGGAGTTTGGATAGGACAGGAGGCACTTTACACTACTCTAGTCACAGCAATATTTGTGGATTGTTTTGTTTCACACAACATGTCCATAAATCATGGAAGTGTTGATGACATAAATAAGGAAATAGGACTTGAGGAGACTTGAGGTTGAAATGCATGTGCCGTTGCTTGCCACTTAACCCAAATGCCAATAGAGCTTATTTGACAGAATAGTGAGGCAAGCAAAGTAATCTCGCTCAAATGTTAGATTACATTGCAAAAATATCACCATGCATTCATAACCTCGTAATTCAGTGAGAGTGAGCACAAAACATCGGAAAGTATGTCTTGTGACATATCTTTATTTACATTAATCAATAATCCGCCAATATAATAGCAATCCGCCATGGAACAAGCACTCCTGCTCTTAAAGGGAATGTGAGATGAAGCTCTGATTGGTTTATTGCACGCTACGCCCAAACCTATGACTAATGAAGCTACTTCAGACCTACCCATGTTAGATGTGCGTCGGGCGCAAGAGTCATTTATCCCGCCAGTAAAATAGCAACAGCGCCCGGGACCCTCCCACAGTCATTTGCTTTTCGCATTTGAGACTTGCATTTCAGATCGTTGAAATAGGCCCTAATAGTTGATAGAACCAAACTGATTAACTGAAATAGAAATGGGTATAGGAGGAATAAAACTGGGTGCAGGTCAACCAAACTTAAAGGTTAGGGTTTGATTCGTGACAGTGTTGTATTTTAAAGTTTCTCACTGATTACTCATCTTTATAGTCATAGTTTTATATTTACTGTGTTAGTAAAAAGATTGGAAACACCAATTCACTTTAGACTTTATCTATATTTGAACGTGGCCCTGTGTCCCAGTCTCCCAGTCTTCCAACCCTTAAAGCCAACTGATGAACAGTTACAAACTACCTCTGTTTTTCTCAATTATTGTCCTTTCTCTGTAAATATTATAGGAGAAGGAACCAGAGCAGAGACGTCAGGTAATGGTGTAGCTCACCAGTGTGTTCTCAGACCAGTGGGTGGGATTGTAATGTTACAGAGGCCATTGATCACAACAATCATACTAACACACAACAGATATACTACAGTAGATGCTGTAGTGTGAAGTCAGCTAAAATGGGCTATTAGGTCAAATGGGCCAAATATGATTGTAGTGTCATATCTCTTTAAATCTTTACAGCCAATCACAATAACTGATCTTGCATTGTTGCTTCAACAGTTGTTGACATGTAACTGAGTTCTCTAAGGTGGGCAGGGCAGAGTTTTACATGAAGCTTGTCAGATAAATTGTAAGATAAGTGAGCCTGACTGTAAATTTCATTAATCACTAATAAGGTTGCTAAAGCAATTATAAGTAAGCTTATTTTAAAACAATTATATTTTTTCACATTTAAAAAAATATATATATTTAAGAGACCCATGCTATTTAAAAAAATATATAATTAGATCTTATATATAGCTTATTTGATAGTATTATAAGCCATTTACAAAAATGTGCCCCATTTTAGTTGACTTCACCCCTTGTGCTAAGTAGCATTTGATATACTTTTCTTTAGAAACTGTGAAAGATGTGTTTCATAATTGTAACAGCAGGTCTGGTTAGATGGACGACAAGTAAGGTGAAGCATTGTTTGTCCTTTTTCTGTGTGTGTTTGTTTGCGTGCGTGTGTGAGACAGAGAGAGAGACTGGAGATGCATGCTAGATAGCAAGGCAACTCTGCCACCCTGGTGACCTGGCATTAAAGACACATTGGTTAGACCAGCCTGCTTCACCCTCTGCCCACTACTGACAATAGCCTATAGTTCAAATGTAGTGCTTTATCTTTCTCTGTACAATCAGTCCCAGCTCTCTTCATGTAGCTAGCACCATTGTGATGATTGCCAAGCTGCCAGCTATCATAAAGCATGTGTCAGCAGCACATCTTTGAATCGCAGCGTGATTGTCCTGCAGGTTCTTCCTTTCATCTCACCTGTCACTGCTTTTGATGATGAAGCAAAATGGATATTTATCTGTAAACATAGCAAAGCAAAATATACGGGCAAGACACTTGTCTTTTGGGGCGTCAATGATCGAGCCTGTGTCAAACTTTTGTCAGTACTCCAGATACGCTTGTGAAGGCGGCTTCACAAAAAAAAACTGTTTTGCTTGTGTATATTACTAGTTAACACGAGATATGTTTGTTGAATATGTCTAACATGCCCTTGCCATGAGCTATTTCCAGGAACACTTGTGTTTCATCATGCCTGAGAATAGCTTTTAGCAATGGTATATTGGCCATATCCTTCTTATGCCATATTGATTTAATTTATACAAAATGCTCTCTATTTTGCTCAAAATGTACATACTAATCAAAGACAAGAATCCTCGGTGTTATATTTTAGTTTTTCACTGTTACTTATAGAACTAGAATGGTTAAAGTAGACTGAGCACATTAGGCCGCAGCACTATTACTATTATTTCTTCTGTAATTTCTATGCTCTGCCATGTTCCCCGATTATACTTTTCTATTTTGTAGACCATTACACTGTTCTTTCAGTGAACCTGACTGTAATCTATTCATCTTTCCCTCTCTCTTCAGGTGACTAACCAGCTCCTGTGGGGTTTGATGTCACCTTTAGACTGGTCCTACTGAAGATGGAAACACTGGAGTCAGAGCTCACCTGCCCAATTTGCCTGGAGTTGTTCGAAGACCCCCTGCTGTTACCGTGCGCCCATAGCCTGTGCTTCAACTGTGCCCACCGCATCCTGGTGTCCCACTGCTCGTCAAGCAAGCCTCTTCAGTCAATCTCAGCCTTCCAGTGTCCTACCTGCCGCTACGTCATCACCCTGAACCACCGCGGCCTGGAGGGCCTGAAGCGCAATGTGACCCTGCAGAACATCATCCACCGCTTCCAGAAGGCCTCAGTCAGCAGCCCCAACTCCCCCAGCGAGAGCCGGCGAGCCCCGGGCCACCCGGCCGGCCAGCGGCCCTACGGTAGCTCCGGCAGCCACAGCGCCCGCTCCAGCCCGGCCCAGCTCTCTACCGGTCCTCCTCCGCAGACCTCCACCATGTCGTTGGAGCATCGCATCAGCTGCCAGTTCTGCGAGCAGGACCCGCCGCGCGAAGCCGTCAAGACGTGCGTGACGTGTGAGGTGTCGTACTGCGACAGGTGCCTGCGCGCCACCCACCCCAATAAAAAGCCGTTTACCAGTCACCGGTTGGTGGAGCCGGTTCACGACGCCCATCTCCGAGGCCTCACCTGCCTGGAGCACGAGAACGAGAAGGTGAACATGTACTGTGTGGTGGACGACCAGCTCATCTGCGCCTTGTGCAAGCTGGTGGGACGACACCGAGAGCACCAGGTCTCATCCCTCAGCGAACGCTTCGACAAACTCAAGGTGAGAGTCGTCCGACACACCGATTGAATTTCCTCACATCCTCCCTATCTTTCTCCTTTGTACTCCTTCTCACAGTGCGCACAAACATACATAAAAAACTGTTCACTTTAAATATTTTAAGCTTTAAAAAAGATGGTCAAATGGGTAAGACTCTCGCCTCCAGAACCATATGTTTCCCCCTGCAGCAGGGATAAAGCTTTGATCCCTTCATGAGCCCTAGGCATTTCTCCTCCTCCTACTCCGTCTCCATGCTTCTGCTCCTGCAAGAAAAACAACAAAAACATGCAAGAAGGTTGGCTACTCCGTTCCTCTCAGGAAAATGAATATCCATATATAAATGTGATGGGTTCGATCAAGGCTTGTGTTGTGAATTTTGAATTTGATCAAGAAACTTTCTGTCTGTGTACTGTAGGAATAAACAGTATACAAAATACATTGACCTGCAATGTAGAGAAGTAGACTTTGTCCTACGGGAGGCTTTTTTTAACTGGTAGATTCCACAAGACCCAGACAACACAGCCAATAATGACTGTCCATGTCAATACAGCGAGGGGGCTGGGGGGGGGCAAAGAGAGAGAGGAAAAGAGTGAGAGTAATTAAAATAGTACATGACTCTGCATTCCCTAAAGCCGTTTTGTGTTCAGCGTTCGTGTTCAGCATAGCTGTGCTGACCCACTACACAAAGGCAAGGATTGCTGACTCAGTAGGTTAATAAAAGTGCTAAAGCGAATGCAGCCAAACTCTTTCAATTCTCCGCTATGCTAACCTGAGCTTTCTGCATGGCCTAATGCTGCTGTTTACCACTGTGTGAATTGTGCACTGTACATAATATGGTATTTAATAGTCATCACATCTGCACAGGTGAAGAAGAAGAGACAGTATATATTAAAAGCCATAGTGTGCTATGTATTCATATAAAGCCTCATAACTGCCAGAGTTTTTAAAAGTACGAAGTAAGAGTACTTTTCTGGGTTTGGCTGAGTTCACAAGTTTTAGGAAAGTTCTAATAAAGAACAAAATTACCAGGTAAAGGGAGTTCATTTCTAACCAATCATCTATTAAATTACTAGAAGGAGTAATCATGATTTGTTATGGTCACTATTTAGTTGCGAACTCCCCCTTACTTGGTCATTTAGGTGTTAATTAGGAACTTCCTAAAACATACGAACCCAGCCGAGTACAACTCTGATAACTGAATATGACAATTTCATATCCGTATTGTCATTGCAGTACATAGACTTTGGATTCATGTCCTCTCACTTTCAACTGCTGTCTTTTTTCAGCAAACTTAATATGTGAAAATATTTGTATGCACATAAAAAGACTGAACAACTAAGGCGTAAACTGAAGAAGTTCCACAGACATAAGACAGAAATTAAATAATGTGTCCCTGAACAAAGGGCGGGTCTAAATCCAAAGTAACAGTCAATGTCTGGTGTGGCCGCCAGCTGCATTAAGTACTGCAGTGCATATCCTTCTCATGGACTGCACCGGATTTGCCAGTTCTTGCCATGAGATGTTACCCCACTCTTCTGCCAAGGCACCTGTATGTTCCCAGACATTTCTGGGGGAATGGCCCTAGCCCTCACCCTTCAATCCCACAGGTCCCAGATGGGATTGAGGTCCGGCACTTTGCTAGCCATGGCAGAACACTGACATTCCTGTCTTGCAAGATATAGAACACAGAACAAGCAGTATGGCTGGTAACATTGTCATGCTAAAGGATCATGTCAGGATGAGCCTGCGGGAAGTGTACCACATGAGGGAGCATTGATATTGCCTGCAGTGACAACAAGCTCAGTCAGATGATGCTGTGACACACCGACCCGGACAATTAACATCTTGTCTGGAACAGGGACATCTCATGACAAGGAGCCAGTAGACGGGCTTGGTAGAAGCCCCGAATAACAATTGGAACTGGTTTATATAGCCTTAACATTGTTGTTCACATATCTTCTAGAAGAAGACCCTTATCTCCTCAGACCCGTGACTGTCTCACATAGCATCAACAGCAGGTCACCTTAACTTATGTCTAGCATCTTATCAAATGGCCTTGCTAGTTGTTATTCACAAATAACTCTGTAACTCTTATCTGTCTTGTGTCATGTCAGTAATATGTCCTATTAGTCTGAATGGCGTCTACTATGTATTAGATCTGTGATGGAATTACAGTCTAATATACAATAGATCATATACTTATAAGCAGTCTAATATATAACATAGATATAAACTTTAAGTCATAAGCTATAAGCTACAAGCTCATACTGTTGTTATAATATAAGAACAGTACTTTGATGGGCCTTCTGTCCTACTCATTCGCTTGACTTTGAATCTGTCTCCCTGTCTGCACTCATACAGCCTAACAGGCCTTAGAATCGGCCCCACAGGCCCTAAATCCTAATAGCATAACCCTCTCATCTAGTTATATGATTCCAAACTGTTTAAACTGTATTTAGACATGATTATATAGAATCTCATTCTCAAAACGGGTAAGGAACTGCCTTATAACAGGCCAACAGGCCCTCAGTCCAGTCTGTCTCAGCCATTGGGGACAATGGCCCTCATTTATGAAACGTGCGTACGACCTAAAACAGGCGTACGACGGGCGTACGGCGATTCTTACGCAAAGCAAGGGATTTATCAATTTGAACGTGATCGTAGGCTGCGATGAAATCTCACGTCTGGTCTGACTTCGTGTACGCAAATTCTATAGTGTGACTAGCCGTGGTATAACCACCATGTTCAGTGAATTGTTGAACCAGCGATCATTGATGAATGTGTCTGCATAGCAACTACCCCATATTGCAAATTACATTTCAGAATTACGAATTAATTATATACAGCACATTGCTATTAAGTGGTTTATTTTTTCCCTTTCACTTCGGGGTGGCCTAGAACACGAGGGCAGAAATTAGGCAAACAACAAATTGAATCAAGT
>JACXGM010004785.1:6256-36994 GCA_016801145.1 Umbra pygmaea
AGACAGACAGACAGACAGACAGACAGACAGACAGACAGACAGACAGACAGACAGACAGACAGACAGACAGGTAAACTAGGGGAGAGTTCACTTTCCTCTCCTGTCTGTCTGTATGTCTGTCAGTCTGAATCTGACATCAAAGCCTGGTTGTGCTAATCCTACTGCCTGTGGAGGTAAACACAGAGACAGGCTAGAAGGGGGAAGGGTTTTGAGTCAGGGAGCAGTGAGATACCTGGCCTACTGAGCAGCGTGGAGGTCAGGGGGGGTTGTCAGGGACTGAACCGTCGCCTTGCTGTGCGAGGGAACTCTGAGCAGGATTAGAACAAAGTAATCCGCTCAAGGGAGAGATACAGGAAAAAGCAGTGGTGCCAGGGGTTAAGCAAATAAATAACTAGGCTTGTGTGTATGTGGTAGTGTTTAGCTAGCTACCCCCACCTCTGCATGATGCCAAGTCTCACAGTTTCTCCCCAGACAGACATGACTGTAAGGCCGGGAGATCTATGCTCCTTTCACCGTGATTGGAAAAAGCTACTGCCATAAATTTAGACAGACAGAAAACTGGTTTTGGTACCACATTAAATTACTTTGAATATATAAATGCATCATAATGCCATTGTAAACACTTCACATATGTGTTACAAAGGATTTATAGCTATATCATACTTTATAAAGGGTTAATAAAAAAGTATAACTTTGCGACACATATACTGACATCTAAAATACTATCTTCTTGCTTTCTAAACGGATGGGTATGTAGTCGGACGCAATGACCTTGTCACTTCAAACTTGTATAAAACGTGTATGCAGGTTCGAGACCTGTGAATTCAGTCACAGTTGTATAGCTGGCGAACGTATGAATACTGCCATGTCAAAACTGCCATTCTGCAAACAAAACTTAAACTGCAAAGTAAACAGTCAAACAGACACAACACACTGGTCAACTTTACTCAAGACACTTCTGTCATTTGTAGTTTTTAAACCGTTTTTATTCCCGCAACCAAGCCTCAGTGATACATTGTACAGGTAGTAAAACAACTCCCATTACAAGTCAGGGATCACTCCGTCGATTGGGGTCGACAGGGGGAATTAGACATGATGAAATTGTGAAGGGAGGTAAAAATGTATACCCTCACAAAAAAATAAAAATATGTGTACAAAGCAACAAAGGAAAGAGATAAATCTGTAGTTTTCATGACAACTGGTGTCTGTGGTGACAATAGTGTCATTTCTGTTTAATAACCCTCTTTTTTTTGTATATCAGCTCTTTAAAGGTGCCAGAGTGGAGCAATGTAGTCTTGGAACTCAGACTTCATGACTTGAACTCAGCACTCAAATGCTAAAAATGATTACTTGACTCGTATTCTCCTTTAGTGACTCGGACTCAGACTCGAACACTGGACACTCAAGACTCTGCCTTAAACTCAGGTAATGGTGACTCGACTTGGACTTGACTCAGATTGTTCTTTGTTGACCCGGACTTGGACTCGAACACTGGGGACTCAAGACTCGACTCGGACTCGACAGTTGGTGACTCGACTACAACCCTGATCCTATTATTGCATGATAATGTTATAAATAACTTGTGTATTTATTATTACTTATAAAGCAATTAGCAATGCATATTTCACCTTTTATAAAGCAGTAGTGTATACAATTAAACAGGCTTGCCACATATGCTGTTATGTTTTCCTTCTCAAGTAAATGAATGGTGGTCAGGGTTGAGGTAACTGTCATCAAGATCAATAATGATTTATTGGTCTACTTAAGGGAACACAGTAAAATTAAAATTGAGTTGTTTGCATGATTGGAGAGACTGTGATTGGAGATTTCTTTTCCTCTATTTTTCTCTTAACTCCTGTCATTAACTCCACCTTTAACTATCTCTCTTTCACTCTTTTTCTCGGTCTCTCTCTATCTATCTCTCTTCCTCTCATACCACTGTACAACACCTGCGGGAGCAAAACAAATCAACAATGTTTATATTTCAGCTGGAAGCAGTAAAGCTAGAGGAAGCAATTCAGCTCAGCAGATTTCCCCAAAGCAAAATCTTTGTTCACTCTAATGCTCATTGTCCTCTCTTGATTCAAATTGAAATATCTGAGAAATCTTCTCTCGCTGGTGACTCCAGGTACTTATTCCATTCTCTTTTAGCTCAGAAGTGCTTTATATGCAAACACAATAGCATTCAAAAATATCAACAAATCTTCCAATTTTCAAAAAGACAGAGGTCATGTCCTACTTTTTATCCTTGTGACACCTTCTTAATACCCCCAGAATATAAGGGTATAATTCATAATTAATAATAATTACTGTATAATGGATCAACTTGTGTGTCTGCCTGATCGTGGTGTGGCATGAGAGCTAAAGACTAATACTACAAAAAAAGGGATCACTCCGTCGATTGGGGTCGGGCCACGTCACCTCGTCCACATCACAGGCGAGTGTTCTCCCTTGCCAGGCATGTAGTGCATGCAGTAATGTCAGTATGTGTGCAGTGTTGTAGGGACCCAGGCTGGCATGGTGATGGAGGACCCCAAGTGTGTTTTAACTATTGAATGGACGTGCTGACTGCAGAGTGTTTAATCATTGGCCAAAGTGTGTAACACATGCATGATGTCTGTAGGGTTTTGCACCGTGTGTTACAGAATTGTTACGGTGCCATGCCGACATTGTGTTTATTAATTTGGTGCCTGAGTGTACCAAATGCATGCAAACGTTACGGTTTCAACGCTTTGTTATGAGCATTCACTTTTAGTGTTTTAGCAATCGGGAAAAACTGTAATACTGATTTAAGTCACCATCGCCTATTTAAGTCACCATCGCCTATTTAAGTCACCATCACCTTTTTAAGTCACCAGGTTTACTCACTCTGTGTCGCATGATGACGACTCCATCAAGCACCTGCCAGTCACACCTGCCTCATCCTTTTTGTTTCTGTTTTTCCTTCTGTTGGATGTTTGGTACTGTGTACCTTGCTCATTCTCTAAAAATATTGTTATTTATATTTTTTCTCATCTATGTTGTTAATAGTAACACCTTTATGCATGTGATCATGCCATGGCAGTGAGTTATCCTAAACCATAGAATCTAATAAAAAGACAGTTAGTTTCCCTAAACCATAGAATCTAGTTATATAGATAGAATAAAAAAAAAGACATTGGTGGATTCAACCAATATGTGGCGTTTCCTCTCTGAAATTCCCAAATGATGAACGAAGTTTGGCATTTTTGTTGCATTTATGATTATTGTACCAGTATTTTTTTAACGACTAAAAACACGTTATTATATTCAGCCACTACTAGGAAGAAGCTCTGTGTCAAACCATGCAGAGTATTCAACACTCAACTAAACCCAGGAGATGACTGCCATAATGATACGGATCCATTAACAGTTGACAACATACATTGTGGGCTGAGGGCATCCTTCAGCTTTCTCCATACGTAAACACATCACATTACATTACTATGCTATGCTTCTTTTGCAGGTTAGGTTCTCCAGTCAATGCCCCTGACGAAAGCACTGGCTTAGATCTGGAGTTGGTCCACGGGCGCTGTAAATGGCTGCCCACGGCTCCCTTGGAGGATGCAGAGAATGAATTTCGCTACATGTATGTGTATGTAAACCGGTCAGGAAACCGATGGAGTGCCTACTCCAGGTAGGGAATGAGTCCTTACCCCAAGTGAAGGAGTTCAAATACCTTGGGGTCTTGTTCGCAAGTGAGGGGACAATGGAGCGGGAGATTGCTCGGAGGATCGTCGCAGCGGGGGCGGTATTACACTCAATATATCGCACCATTGTGACGAAAAGAGAGCTGAGCCAGAAGGCAAAGCTCTCAATCTACTGGGCAGTTTTTGTTTTTACCCTCACTTATGGTCATGAAGGCTGGGTCATGACCGAAAGAACGAGATCCAGGGTACAAGCGGCCGAAATGTGTTTCCTCAGGAGGGTGGCGGGCGTCTCCCTTAGAGATAGGGTAAGAAGCTCAGTCATCCGTGAGGATCTCAGAGTAGAGCTGCTGCTCCTTTGCGTCGAAAGGAGCCAGTTGAGGTGGTTTGGGCATCTGGTAAGGATGCCCCCTGGGCGCCTCCCTAGGGAGGTGTTCCAGGCACGTCCAGCTGGGAGGAGGCCTCGGGGAAGACCCAGGACTAGGTGGTGAGATTATATCTCCAACCTGGCCTGGGAACGCCTCGGGATCCCCCAGTCGGAGCTGGTTAATGTTGCTCGGGAAAAGGACGTTTGGGGTCCCCTGCTGGAGCTGCTGCCCCCGCGACCCGATCCCGGATAAGCGGACAAAAATGGATGGATGGATGGATGGATGGATGGTATGTGTATGTCACAATAAAGTACCTTTACCTTTGTGAGTTGGCATTGGCTACAATTGTTTTCCGACTGATGGGCTGATTCAATCCTGTGGTATTTATTTAGGCTGTACATTTGAGGCATTGATCAACAATCTTGTTAACCATACATCCATACCATTTGTCCGCTTCAACTTGTGACCCCTGTTCCTCTGCCAATGCAATTTGTCCATGTTTGGCATATGTCATGGGTTTTGAGAGTCTTCTCCCTAGCACATTGATTCATTTAGCCTTATTTATGACTGATACACCTACTCAGGCAATGAATATGGCTTAATTTGACAACTTAAATCACAAAATGTCAGTTGTCATAACTCTTTTAACTGATATGTACTGTTAATTGAAAATTAACCTAATAGGCAGCTGTGTTTATCATTTTGATTGAGTTTCTACAAAGCAGCAGTCATTTTCCATTTGACGATTCTGTTATTTTGTCTACAGTTTCTATGGAAGTATGTTTGTATTTAATTTCATTCTGTATGAAACCTCACAAACCAGTAAGTTTGGAGTCATTTATTGCGCTGTAGCAGACAACATTTTTCTGGACACCGACTTATGCTGCTTCTGTAAGCAGTTACTGAACATTATCAAAGATGTGAGCTAGTTCCAGTGGCAGCCATACATGCTGCTATGCTCTGGATCTTCAGACATTTGTCTCCCTACTTTCCTTTAGCCATCTTTTTTGTACATGTTTGTTATTGTCTCCTTTTTCAGGATCCTGATCTTTTGGACAGTTGTTGATGATAATGGCTGTGTACATTTTACAAGGGAGGTTAGATTTTTACAGTTATACAATGCTTGAAAAATGATGCAACAAACACGTGGGTAAACAGAAAAAACAGTTAAGAAAAAATACCAATAATGTTCCTCTGAAATAAGGGAAATTTATAATAATTAAACCAATATGTACACCGTTGAATTTAAATAAAAGATATAGACATACAGTATATTAATTTTTATATATATATATATATAAATATATATATATATATATATAGTATATACTGTACATAGAATATAAATGATTGAATTTTAATGTCAGTAGGTATCTATAAATGTAACATACTGATGCATGTTTAAAGATTCACCTTCAAAGATAAGCTGCTGCCCTGACCTGTTTTTATTCAAACCTGGAAAGAAGCAAGAAGCTATGCGTCCATCTTTCGACATCATATATCTCATGCATTTTTTAGACTCAACTGCTATCATGCTAGGATGCACTCCAGAGAGCCTATCTAGTTGTGGCAAAAACCTATCTACATGTCTCTAAATCCTGCATTAGAAAGTTAAATGAGCAACACGGAATGTCCCCTCAGACCGTTTACCTGCACAGGGCCGGAAAATACGATTTTTTAGGTGGGGCAGAATTTACAATGGCTGTGGTTAAGTAGAATGGATTGCTGGTTTCTGAAAGCTTATTTAACAGTTGATGTCATGCGGCTACATCATTTGTGCAGGTGGGACAACTCATTTGGAAAATGTAAAGTTCCCTGAAGTGACGCCGGCCGCGCTGGGAGATAGAATCGGGGTTCAGTAATAGGGGCTGCAGATTAGCCATGTCTGTCACAGTCCTGCCTTATATGATATATATGGGTTGTTCTTGCTGCATATTTAAGCTATATATTGTTGCTAAGGGAACCACTGAGACATACTGAAGAAGAAAATCTGATTAGTTTAGCATAAATGACCAGTCATGAAATCATCGGCAGAGGTGGGTCTCCATTTCTCTGTTGTTTAGAGACGTGAATGTAGTTTGTTCCCACTTTAGTATACACTTACCGGCCACTTCATTAGGTACACCTTTCTGGTACCGGGTTGGACCCTATTTTGCCGACAGAACTGCATTCATTCTTTGTGGCATAAACGTGCTGGAAACATTCCTCAGAGGTTTTGGTCCATATTGACATTATTGCATCACACAGTTGCTGCAGATTTGTCGTCTGCACATCCATGATGCAAATCTCCCGTTCCACCACATTCCAAATGTGCTGAGATCTGGTGACTGTGGAGGCCATTTGAGTACAGTGAACTCATTGTCTTGTTCAAGAAACCAGTTTGAGATGATGTGAGCTTTGTGACATGGTGTGCTATCCTGCTGGAAGTAGCCATTAGAAGATGGGTACACTGTGTTCATAAAGGGATGGACATGGTCAGCAACAATACTCAAAGAGACCAGTGCAAATTGGAGCCTCAGTTTCCTGTTCTTAGCAGACCGGAGTGGCACCCATTTTGGTCTTCTGTAGCCCATCTTCTTCAAGGTTTGGTTGTACTGAGCTGTTATTTGAGTTATTGTTACCTTTCTATCAGATCAAAACAGCCTTGGCATTCTCCTCTGACCTCTGCCATCAACAAGGCATTTTCACCCAGAGAACTGCCGCTTAGTGGAGTCTCTTTTTCTGACCATTATTTGTAAACCCTAGGTATGGTTGTGCGGGAAAACCCCAGTAGATCAGCACTTGCTAAAATTCTCCCACCAGCCCGTCTGGCACCAACAACCATGCCATTTTCAAAGTCACTTAAATCACCTTCCTTCCACATTCTGATGCTTATATAGAATTTTAGGCATATTGTCCACATGCATATTTGCATTGACTTGCTGCCACGTGATTGGCTGATTAAATATTTCCTTTAACGAGCAGTTGTACCTAATGAAGTGTACCTAATGAAGTGGTTGGTGAGTGTAGATATTATGACAAAATATATCTAAGAAAAATGTTTTTCACATTGTTTCTGTAGGAATTTGGATGATTCTTTCTGGTCCAACAGTGACTTTAAAAGCTACAATGCCGATAGAAACTGATCGTAGCTCTATCCTCAGGGCCTGAGTTTCCCAGTGGCCACGCCCTCTACTGGGGTACAGAGGAAAAAAGTCCTTCGTAGGCGCCCATTTGAATTAGCCATAAAAGGACCTTATTTAATCTGGTTCATTATCTTTTATTAAATGTTATCACTCTTCTATCACCATCTAAGAATGTTGTTTGAAGTATTTATTACAACATCCTCAATGTTGGCGTTATCTCCATCAACCTACAGAATACAACTTAAAAATGTATGTTTGGTAAAAAAAAAGTGCAATCTCATGGCATAGTTTTTCTTGTGGCATAGTTATGCTATTAGAATGCTAACGTGCATTCACACATAACTGGTTAGCACAGTTAGCCATCACTTGCATTCAGTGTTAAAGTTGAAGTTACTTTTAAGTGTAATGGACTTGGTTTAATGGCTGGTTACAATGACAGAAATATATACATATCAATCATCCACGACTAGTGGAATGAAGATATGAAAAAAGGATAAATATGTTTGTCTCTATTCCTTGAAACCAGATTTCAATGCATTGACTATAATGGAGAATACATTTTTCTGTACCTGAGTAATGGTTGACTTCCTGACGAAAGTGACTTCCGTCATGAGAGTCTATAAATTTATTTAAAATCTATAGGCAGAAAGCAATGTTGGTATGAACCAACTGCTAGGTTAGACGCAATGGGAAATAATGCAAAAATATTTTTTACAGAGGTGATAAAGGTTATACAGCTTTACTGTCACCTGTTGTGCTCTGTTAACTACCGTAGCTTGCTCGCTCCATCGTTCTCTAAGTGTCTGTGTGTGGGTTCACAACAATGGAACATTGCACTGGCATTTCTATTCTTGAATGGTGAAATGGGTAGGCTACAATGTTAAAGAGAGAAACTGGAACTGGTATCTGATCCTGTTAGCACTAGAATCAATCTTCAAAAATAAATCTATATTTTTGGATCGATCTGCCCACCCCTATTGGTTGTGTAGTGGACAGGTTTGCCAGACAAAATGAATGAGTTGAAATAGCGCAAATAGGCTATTGCCTAAACTCAGTTGTAGTGACTGTCCATGTCTGTTGCTCTTTCTTTATGTTATTGTGCGTGTGAAAAAAGGAGTGCGGCGTGGTATTTCTAGCTACTGGGAAGAGAGATATGTACTATTCTATTGTGTATGAATTCACATAAAATTCAGACATTGATTTGAGCCCCACCACTGTGTGGATTAGCCCCACCGTAGTTTGGCCAAACCAGACAGATCAAAAACAACACCACTGGTTGTTTAGTATCCAAACCAGACAGTTCAAAAACAACACCACTGGTTGTTTAGCATCTAAACCAGACAGTTCAATAACAACACCACTGGTTGTTTAGCATCTAAACCAGACAGTTCAATAACAACACCACTGGTGGTTTAGCATCTAAACCAGACGGTTTAAAAAAGTATCAAAGGTGCAGATATTAGTGCAGACGATGATGGGAGTAATTACAGGATGACGAAGTACAGTGGGCTCCAAAATTACTGGCACCCCAATGCACGAACAATACTTTAAAAACAAACAATATCATTATAGAGATAAACTCAAAATACCAACATGTGAGAAACACTACTTTATTGATGTTGCAATGGAACCAACCAAAATCATACACCTATTTAACAGAAAATAAATTTCACCAAAATCAAGGTTCCATAATTATGGTCACTCCTTATTCAGTACTTAGTGCAACCACCTCTGGCAAGGATAAAAGCATGGAGTCTCTTCCTGTAATGTTTGACCAGGTTAAGGAACACATTTGGAGGGATTTTTAACCATTCCTCTATGCAGATCCTTTCAAGATCCTTCACATTTTTAGGTTTGTGCTTTTCAACTGCCCTCTTCAACTCAGCCCGCAGGTTTTTGATTGGATTGAGGTTCCGCAACTGAGATGGCCATGGCAGAACATTAATATTGTTCTCACAGAACCATTTCTGTGTGGATCTTGAGGTATGTTTTGGGTCATTGTCTTGTTGGAAAGTCCACCTATGGCCAAGTCCCAGCCTTCTGGCAGAGGCAACCAGATTGTCAGCCAAAATTGCCTGATACTTGGTGGAATTCATTATGCCATCAATCTTGACCAGTTCCCCTGGACCTCTGCAATTTAAACAGACCCAAAACATCACTGACCCTCCACCATATTTCACTGTGGGTATGCCTCTCCTTGTATGCATCTCTGTTTTGACGCCAAACATGCCAATGCTGTATCTGACTAAAATGTTACATTTTTGTCTCATGTGACCAGAGCACCTTCTTCCAGTCATAATTGCAATTGTATTTGGCAAAGTCCAAGTGCTTTCGTTTCTGTCTTGGAGTCAGAAAGAGTTTTCTTCTGGCAACCATTCCAAAGAGGCCATAGTTGCAGAGCATCTGATAGTGCCTTTTGAATCCTGGTGACACCAAGACACCTCCATGGCCTGAAATTTTTTCACAGTGATTTTTGGGGATAATGTTGCATCTCTCACCATCCTCCACACTATCCTGGGGGGTAGAATGCATTTGCGTCCTCTACCCGTGAGGTTATCAACTGTTCGAAATCTTTAGAATTTTTTATAATTGCCCTGACAGTGGTCATTGGTATTTTCAATCGATTGTGGATCTCCTTGTAGCCCTTACCAGATTTATGAAGGTATACGGTAGTAGGTTATGATTGAAACATCAGTTAGGTCCTGAAGTGATCAGTAAACGACGGGTGATAGGGGTGGAGTTACCACTGAGAATAACACCAGCAGGGAAGAAGCTGTTCTGTTGCCTGTTTCTGCTCCCATCCAGGCTTCTGTAGAACCTCCCGGATTGGAGGAGGGTAAACAGTACATACAGTAGATGTGGTGGAAGGCTTCCCTGAATGTATCCCTTGTGCTGAATGTTCTCAATAGATGGTCAGGATGCTCTCAATGGAATAGAAGTTAAATAGGATCTGATGAGACACATGTTGTTTTTTTAGCCTCCTCCAAAAGTAGTAACTGCTTGACCAGAGTAAACGTCTTAATAAATAAATAATACATTTTATTTATAATGCACTTTTCTTAAACCCAAAGTGCTACAGTAAAAATAAACAGAAAAACACTAGGTCAATACAACAATTAAAGTCTCAGAGAGGTCCTCAGAGATGTGGACCCCCAGAAAAGTGAAACTGGTGACACGATAAATGGGAATGTGTGAGCAACATTTGGACATTCTGTAACCAACACAGTGTCCCCAGTTGCTGGACTTCTTCCCTGTAGGCCGACTCATTGTTGTTACTGATCTTGCCTATCACTGTGGTGTCGTATGCAAACTTGGTGATAGTGTCATATGCATGCACAGGCACACAGTCGTGTGTGAAGCGGTAGTAGAGGAGAGTTCTCAGCATGCATCCTTGTGGAACACCAGTGTTCAGGGTCAGGCAATAATGCTAGAGAATATTCTCAAACATACTCTATGTCAGAAGATTCATGGAATAGCAGAAAATTCTGTGAAATTAACACAGACCAAAATCCGTTGCAGTTATACGGAAGCACAGAAAAGGCTGCAATAGGCACATGGAAGTGATGCTGTGTTGATTTCACTGAATTCAGTGAGACCTTGCAGTTAACTCGATCTAAGCCTTATCCAAACCTCTAACCTAACCTTAACCATTCAGAAACCTTGCTGTTAACTCCATATAACATGTATTATGTTGTAATGTATTGTTTGTAAAAGTGAGGAAAAAAAGCACATTTGCTACACGTCTGCATCGCGCTGGAATAGAAATCAAAATAGATGCAAAGTGTCCGTCTGGATTTGAACTCACAATCTCTGGGATGTGAGGTGTGAGGTGCATGTTTATACGACCGTCCACTGTCCCCATACTGTAAACCTGCAAGACTACTCTATTTACACTCTGCTACGTCATCATGTGATTCCGTGAAATTGGATTTTGAAGTTATGGGTATATTAATAGTAACCTATAGTACTGTCACCAGATGGAAAGTAGATTTGATGGTCTAGACAGTGTGTAGCCATGTTTTAACATGTAGGCCCCGCTTCTCCGATAGCGTTCATACTTAGCGCGCTAAGAAGACTCAAAAAGATATATCTTACCGAAGTTGTTTATGTTCCTAAGTGTGTTCCCCGAAGTGTCCCTTAGGAAGCTTCTTAACGCGCTGCCTCTTAAGTTCGACGTTAAAAAAGGCGCTGTCCCAAGGGAAGGTGCTGAATTTGTTCAGGAATCGATTTTTCACTTCACGAGAGGTGCATTACGGTGTTAAGAAAGACAACACGTTCTATGTAAATGAAACATTCCTCTAATTATTCCAGTAACATTTCTTTTGACATAGTTTAAGTTATCAGTCAAAAATAGACTTATTAATTCCATTATCAAATTATCAGTAATGTGTTCAAACGATATTTTGTGACTGGTAGACGAACTGGGTATCCCTCGCTAATCATTCACCCTCCTCATCCCGTTGTGCCACTTGTCCCGCTTCTTGATGTGGGTTTAACGACTTCTAAAAATGATGTAATACACTTTTATATCAATGGTAAGGTACTTTACAATCAGAATTGATTGGCAAGCAGCTTCAGTTACTTCTGTTTAATGTGGTTTTGATTGTCATTGGTTAATGTTTACAATAAAAAGCAACCTATCTACAATGAACAGAGAGAGAGAGAGTTAGGTAGGGAATATGGTGGGGAAGTAACGTAAAAAGAGAGCACCAAGCTTCTCGTCAGAGGAACTTGAAGTTTTGCTGGACGAGGTGAGCTTGCACAAGGTGACACTGTTTTCCAGCGTTCGGAATAACTTGTGCAACAGCAACAAAAAAGAGCTATGGAGCGACATAGCAAGGCTGCCTCCGGATCAGGCACACCGAGGTCCTGGCAGGACGTCAGGAAAAATCTCAAAAGGGCTTCAGTTTTGCCAAATTGCCAAATGATATGGACTAAACGGCTTCGCGGCCGGCGCTGTCTTTGATTCAATACAAGGACGTTGGATCGCTGCCATAGTTGGTCGCTTACTGGACACCACCATTCTTACCCATTTATAGATCTTAGCCATTTAGAGCCAACTTGTTTGCCAGACTTTAATTAACAAAACTGATTGCCAATTTAAACGCTTTAATGACATTACGAAATAGCCTTGGCTAATTACCACATATTAGTTCTGATACCAAATAAAGTCAATTTCATAAATAGGCCTGTATCCATTGCGAACATATTTTATTATTTTAAAAAAGTCTTTTAAAAAAGTCTTAAAATGTCCATAAAATCATTGTTGAGCCACAACATTGTCAACATACCATAGTTTGACTTGTACTGCGCTGCACTGATTTCTAAAGACTGCTGCGTGGCGGCGACAAGCGGCTTGAGCTCAAACAACGCTAAGAGAGAGCTTACGAAACGTCCAGACCAACCTTACGAAAGTGTGACTTACAGAAGTTATACTTAGAGTATGAACGGGTCAGGAACCGTGCCAAAAGGTTAAGAGAGAGGTTTAGGAATAGGTTAAGAACTACTTAGCGATAAGAACGTTTTAGGGAACCTGGCCCTGATTATTCTATGGTCCTAAGGCATGGTTGTGTTAGACTTTTAACTTTTACATTACTAAATCAATACACAAGATAATTTCTGTACTTAACAATAATTTCATTATGTCTGTTACACTCAAAACCATCATTTTTAACCACATGACACATTGAAAAAAGCAAACAGGGGAATCTGAATGCACAGGAATTAGAAACTCCCTTTCTAGATGTGCTCTCACATTTTGCGGCCACATGTTTATGGCTTAACTTGGACCTGATTGGTGCTGCTGCCTAGCTTAGCTACACTGGTGTCCATGTTGATATGGCAACTTTGAGAGATTTGTTATAGACCAGTGTGGGGACACATGCTCCGCCCAAGATGGTGTCATGTGATAAAATTAACCCCAAGACCTTCCAATTTCTTCTGTCAGCCACTTTATTGTAAACATTTTGGCTTGATAGTCACTAGAACCCGGTTCAATTCCCAGTCTGGACTGACATCTGAATTCAGGACAAAATACTCTCACTTTTTTACCAACATAATACTGTAAAAGTGAAATAAACCCAGTCCTGCTGATGTGATTGTTGTTGTAGTAATTCGCGGGCACCAATGGATGGAGCCCAAACACAGCCGAAAACGAGGTGTGCTCTCCTGCAGCTCAGTCCTGGGAGGGTCCCGGCATCACTAGACACAGACACTGTACTCTAGATGAAGTGCATATTTTATTCACGTTGCACATTTCACATGTAAAGAGAAAGAAAGTGCAAAACGTTGAATATTTGTTGAAACCTTTCTGTTATCTTCTAACACTATTGACCTTCGTTTGATCCATGCAGCAGTCATCGGCCATTAGGGAGAAAACAGCCTTCTATGCAAGGACAAATAGTAATTAGCACAGGACGACCGTCCTTTGAGTCTCTGACCACCAAAGGTCGTTTGTCAGTTATAATTAATTCCATGGCACTTCTACATGTTAAACCTTGACTATGCTGATCTACTGGGTTTAGCCGTGTGTTCTGACAGGACCATCAATGATCTAATAATGAACTGAAGAAACACCAAAATGTCACAGAGGCGATTTGTCTCCAAATGATTCCCTGAGATTTCAGACCATTATGTGATAACTTCCGAGGGTTCAAAGCAGCCGACATAACCTTCAGCCAGTCTGGTTGCTGTTGTGTATTCTATGACCAGCTCTATCGCCAGCTCTGTAAAGCCATGGGTCACGTCCTCCCTCCCTATGTATGAGCTTGTGTATCGTAAATACAGTTGTTAATCATTTCTCCCTTCAAGGGGTCCTGAATGATTCTATATTCCCTATATAGTAATTACATTTCAATGACCAGCGTTAAATATACTGCACTATACTGGAGATGCCATTTGGGACACGCTCAGCCCCAGCTGAAGGTAGGAAGCACGCGCCTCCGTCTGGACCTAATTACTCACAAGAGTGGTGAGGATGACTTGCACCACTGCCCTTACTGGAAGACAGGAGTCTGTTAATGACCCGTAGATATAGTGATAGCATGCGCAGTGGTGACGGCAGAGCAGCACATCTAAGGCCCCAGTCAGTTCAAATTAAGCTCCTGGCCTCAAAACATCTTCAATGATTATTCATATTTTGTGTTTTTAAAACCAGGACGTGCCTTTTTTTTCAGAGGCCTGTCCAAGTTACTGGTTGGGCACTAAATGTGTGGAATTATTGATGTATTAGGCATGGAAAGAAGGGGGATTTTAAACAAGGTGCTGTGTAGAAGAACACCTCAAGGTTTAGCATTACCTAATATACTGTGGTGCTCTTTGGGATTTTCAAAACTGATTTTCAGTTGCTTGATTAACTTGCAAAGAACATTGTCCGTGTGTGTCATGGCGGTCATATGACTAGAGGATAGTTATCCTGATCAAATGCTGACCTTGCTGTAATTGCTGACTATCTTACATTTGTGTGTATCCTATATCATATATATATAATCCTACCTATATCACGGCTTCAATGGCCCCATAGAAAACATATTGACTTATTCAGTGCAAAAAATTAAATGAAATGTGAAAAAACTTTAGAAAAGTTCAAGGCACTCTCTACCGTAACTATGAAAAGCTTATATAGAAGTGGCATAGAGAAAGTTTAAAAGCACCTACAGTATGCGTTTCAGCTCACAGTACTTTTATTCAGTGATATAACTATTTTTTATCACACTTCTCTTAACATTTTGGTGAATTATTTTAATTTATCAAAACTATTATACAAGTATTATATTTTAATATGTATATTATTATGTATAAGTATGTATCCTAATTAGAAACCTGAAACATTCATTTCTGTAGTTTGTGAAAACTGCATTAAAAAGAGGACCATGCTTTTCTCTCATTCTTGCCACTGTCCCTTGTAACCGGTAAAACACAGTTTGTTACATAAAGGGAAACAGATGAGAAAAAATGTTTAAGTCTTTATGTACCAAACCAAAAACAGCAGACATTGGACAATATTTGCATAGCACCTGTTCTATGAATGAAGCATCTGCAGGGTTATGACGAACATACTATACACATGCAGATATTCATCCACAGACAAAAGGTATTGAGAAATGGAAAAGAAATTGGGAAATATAAGAGACCACTGTAAAAACATCAGTGTCTCTGGTTTTAATATTGATATGTGTTTGAGTAAAAGGAAAATGTTTGTTTTATTCCATAAACGACTGACAAGATTTCCCCCAAGTAAAAATATTGTCATTCAGAGCATTTATTTGCATAAAATGAAAACTGGTCAATTAAACACAAAAGATGAAGTGTTGTCCGACCTTGAAAGACGCAAAGAAAATATGTTCATACTGTATTCATTTATAAACAACGCAGTACTAATGTGTTAGGAAGAGTTTAGAAGGTAGATCATGTTCCTTTACTTTATTTATGAGGACATACAAATAAAGCAACATGCAAAAAACAGGCCCTAATTCTACTTGGGCCACAGAAATGCCCAAACTAAACTTTGTTCAATAACACACAAATTAGTATCAGCTGTAATACACAAATGTAGAGGATTAGACTTGAGTCGCAGTAAAATTTAGCTTAAATACACTTGCTTGACGAGGCAATTAGGGCGTCGGGAACAGCGGCTTCAGATGGGTGGACACCTCGACCGCTGGAACACCAACGTACCAGCAGGGGGGGCTCCAGGATTGGGAGATATGACACAGGCCTTCCTGGAAACTCAGTTGCCCTATTTTTGGTGGGTGAACCCCCAAGTTTGGGAAATCGTGTCCTATATGTTCTGGTTCTTGAAAACCTCTGAATGTGTATTTGATTGTACTTGCACCAGATACAATTAATATCATCTGCAATAAAAATGATGTAAGATGACTGAGTGGAACTAAAGTTTTGTGTGCCATATAAACATACATTCTGTTTGGCAAGAGTCACAACTGTCACTTTATGGAGGGGCTAATGTGTTAAGAATGAAAATCCAAAGACCACACTGTGAGGAAAAACAATATGCTATTATATAATATTAATAGTATTATAATAATGCAAAGACTGAAGGTCTTGTGTTTTGTTTCAGTGGATTATTTGCATGAGAATAAAGAAATAGGACTTCCACTCGTGTCCCACGGAACCCGTCAGGATTCGGCGCCACCCTGTGGACTTTTGGTATAAAGTCACTTTCTATTATCTCCTCTGCTGTGTGACATTAATAGTTATCTCAAGCTGGGGTGCATTAGATTTTTAGTTGCCTTATAAAGGACACCCTGAACCAAGCCAGGGTGTTGATTATTGCTCATACATTCATTTGTTTGTGTAACCTGTGTTCGTGCATGTAAACACTTAGTCTTTTGTGATATTAAATTAAGTTCTAACTCTGCAACTGCTTCCGCCTAGTTGAACTCAGCTCCCAGCGTTACACCTTTGATAATTTTTGATTGAATCTATTTTTGACTGTGTTTTGACATATTGTTGGAGGTTTTCAATTAAAAAAAGAGTGATTTCATTGATAGTGATGTTTTTGGACTTTTATCATCACTAATCAAAGCTCGGCTTTTGATTGTTTAGTGAATGACAGGTGATTATGAAAGATCAATAGCCATTAGAGGTACAGTATACTGCATACAAGCCTTTTTCTAATCCCCAGGCCTTAAGGATATTCACTAAAGCATGTTGTAGAAAAAAAAGTGAAAAAAAAACAAGGACAAAACCAAATACAGCCTCCAGAACTGAGTGAGGTTTAAGAAGTAGACAAAACAATTCAAGCCCACCTTGGGAGCCATCCTGGAAGCGTAGGTATACAACTCTTCTGGAATACCTTCTTTGCTTTTAACGAAATTGATCCTAAAGACCTGCCTGTTGAAGAGTGCCAGAATCCTCAAAGAAACTAAGAGCAAAATGAAAATAGCATAGAAGAACATCAGGCAAAAGACATTTCCAATGATTTCAGTGAGGAGTTTGAGTCATTTAAGAAAAAAATTAGGAAAGTTGGAAACCAGAGTCTGTGTCATTAACCAGTGAAAAGGTCTCATACTTACAGTATGTAGATAATGTCAGCTCCACAAGTCCCCTATTCATTAAAGACTAAAAACTTTACAACAAGTAATTTTATTATGTTAGGAGAATGAAATGGCCCCAGTACAGCTAATAATTATAATAATGATAACAACATGTGACATTTAAAGCACCTTCCAAGAAGTGCAGAGACACCGATGAACAATAAAAGGGTAGCAAAGTAGCACAGTGTGACAACTTCGACCTGATTATCCAATCAGATCCTGTAGCAATGCAGATGTCTTTGGAGCATCAGCCCTTATCTCTGGAACATCTACTCTGCATTTCTGGAGCATTTGTCCTCTCTATGGAGCATCTTTTCTCTATATCTGGAGAATCTGTCCCTGTATCTCTGGAGAATCTGTCCCTGTATTTCTGGAGAATCTGTCTCTGTATTTCTGGAGAATTTGTCCCTGTATCTCTAAAGAATCTGTTCCTGTATCGCTGGAGAATCTGTCCCTGTATCTCTAAAGAATCTGTCCCTGTATCTCTGGAGAATCTTTCCTCTGTCTCTGTAGAATCTGTCCCTGCATCTCTGTAGCATCTGTGCTGTATCACTGCAACACCTGGCCCATTTCTTTGGAGCATCTGACCCTTATTTCAAGAGCATCTCTCACATTTCCCCTATAAACTACCCTGTATCCCTGAAGAATATATGTTCTGTATCTCTAGGACTTCTGCCCCATGTTTCTGGAGTGTCTGAAAGCCTAATGGTAATCAGATTCACTAAATTCTATGACAATGTGGCTGAAATTGAGAAGCAGCTCAATAACTTTCTTCCCTTACATTCTATGAGCAAAGCTAAACTCATGGCCTTGCGGTTTGTCAAGAACCTTGTGCTTTGCAATGAAAAGAAAATCCCTCCTTGGGACACCTTTAAATGCAACTTTAAAGCAATATTTCTAACAAACCATTTCTAACCACACATTTCTTGTTGAAAGGACAGCCACACCAGATGCCAGAGCCGTTCTGAGTAAATGACATTCCAGCCTATGTTGTCTGCAGAAACAAAATGTATCTGAAGCAAAGCTGGTTGGGAGGATTCATGAAAACTGTCAATGTTAAATAGCAACCACGCTAAAGAGAGACCATGTTACATTCATGGTAGAGAGATGGAGTTACATTCATAGTAGAGAGATGGAGTTACATTCATGGTAGAGAGATTAAGTTACATTCATGGTAGAGAGAGATTGAGTTACATTCATGGTAAAGAGAGAGAGATTGGGTTACATTCATGGTAAAGAGGGATCGTGTGAACATTCATGGTAGAGAGAGATCAGGTTAAGTTCATGGTAGAGAGAGAGATCAGGTTACATTCATGGTAGAGAGAGATCATGTTACATTTATTGTAGAGAAAGATTGGGTTACATTAATGGTAGAGAGAGAGAGATCGAGTTACATTCATGGTAGAGAGAGATCGGGTTAAGTTCATGGTAGAGAGAGAGAGATCGAGTTACATTCATGGTAGAGAGAGATCGGGTTAAGTTCATGGTAGAGAGAGAGATCAGGTTACATTCATGGTAGAGAGAAATCATGTTACATTCATGGTAGAGAGAGATTGGGTTACATTCATGGTAGAGAGAGAGAGATCGCGTTACACAGCAAAATCACCAGTGTTAAATCAACTCTGAGAGTGTTAAAGTAACATTATCAGTGTCTCTATGCTTCCCATTGGCTCTATATAAACACTTAGGGGTAGATTTATCAAGCCATTTGCGCCTGTTTTCAGGCGCTAATTGGTCGCAAAGACGGACGTAACCGATGCGGGCTATTTACAAACCAGGCGCACTTGGGTAAAATTGCAGATTGCCTTCCTTGACAAGAGACAAGTTGCGCTCTCAATATGCGTTCGTGGGAGGGTCATGGGGAAAGTGGGAGTTCCACGCAAAAAGGTGTGAGGATAGTGTAAAGTGCGCTTAATTCCCTGGTATTTACAAAGACTGCCAGTAAGAGCGCACCTCTATTCTGCGGGGGGAATTTACCGCCTCTTAAAAGCAGGTGTAAACCAGCAAGCGCATTTTCCTGTGTGTTCAAATATACATCAATGGCAGCAGTGACAGCAACAACTTTCAAACATAGCATCAAATACACTTGGCTCAAAAAAAGTTGAATGCCTCCATATGTTCCATTTTTGATAAGCAATTTGCGATTATTGACATATATAACACTCTTTAATTTCTTAACCACATCGGTTGACTTTACATATTAAAGAAATAGGCTAAACATATATGCCAAACAACGCCAACTGAACAGTATTACAAACTACACATACCTTATTTCTCATTCACCTCTTCAGTAGTAGTTAGCGTGTCTATTTCTGGTGGACATTAACTGGTTCTCCTCGATTGTGCCCGGTTGTACGCAACCTTCTCTTTTTTTCTGCGCTTTATGTCTTGCCACCGTTTTTTTACCTCCTCCACTTCTCTCCGTGTAGATGATAGAGAGTTGATTTAACTTACAGCAATCCAAGTTTATTTTTTTCCGAGGGTGTGGATGTTCTACCCTGTAATATGTTCAGGTTTGCTGTTACTTCATGCACTAAGATGTTAATTTCTTCTTCACTAAATTTAAGCTTGCGCTTTCTTTTTCCTGTAGGGAGATCCATGATAGATACATACGGGCCCATTGTTTGCTCTTTTAGAGGCGCGCTAATAGAGGGCGGAGTATGCGCTGATTGCGTAATGAGTATCGGGTTTGATAAATACTATGCTAAATGTGGAAGCATAGCGTGCGCTATTACTGAACTCGCATTAACAGACGCAGCGCAAACTGCGCTTGTGTTAGTAAATTTGGCCCTTAGAGTGTTAATTTAACACTCTCAGAGTTGATTTAACACTGACGATTTTGCTGTGTACATTCATGATATAGAGAGAGATCAGGTTACATGCATGGTAGAGAGAGATCGGGTTAAATTCATGGTAGAGGGAGATTGTGTTACATTCATGGAAGAGAGAGAGAGATCGGGTTACATTCATAATATAGAGAGAGATCGGGTTACATTATGGTACACTGCAAAAAAGCCCTTCCTGAAACAAGCTAAATAATCTTAAATGTGGTCAAATTGTCCAGTAACAAGCTAATAAATCTGCCAATGGAGTAAGCATTTTTTTCCTTGCCAAGAATTCTTGAAATTAGCAGAAAAGTCTTGACACTGAGAAGCATAGATCTATCTTAATACTAGATAAAATTGCTTAAAACTAGGCTAGTTTAGTTAGTTACAAGCACTTAAAAAATTGTTATTTTAGATATAAATCCTAAAAATTAGTTGTTCTTTAGTCAGTTGTTCTTATTTTGAGAGTTTTAGCTTATAATAAAATTCCAAAATTAGCACACAAATCTTAGCATGAGATAAAATTTCTTGAAAAAGACCAGGCAATATAAGTTACTTTGTCTTAAAATAAGTAGCATGAAGCATTCTCACTTTCAGGGTCTTTATTAAACAAAAGCATGAAATTATTCCAGAGCATATCAGAAAATGCACCTCTGATTTCAAAATAAAGGCTGAAACAAGTTTAATTTTCCACTAAAGAAATGTACACTGTTCCTTACTGCCAATACACCAAAAATGTAGAACAAAAGAAAACCCATCCTCTAGTATAATTAGTCAAAACAGTAACAATGCACATACCATCTCTCCATTTCAAATGACATCTCAATTTCAATGATGCTCAGTAATGAAATGTGAGCTACATGTTTCAACAAACACCATGTGAGATTATCTACTTACTCGATGAATGCTTGCCATTCAGACATGGCTTTCTTATACAAATGGGTTACATCGCACATCACATCTCCCAGCACCTTGGTTTGCAACAGACAAAAGTGTGGCAATAGACTTAGGATACAGTAGGTCAAGTGAAGGCCATGAGGTCGAGGCCCCTCATACTACAAATCTTTTTCAAATGTTGTCACTGGAGTTGTACCAATTGCAACCATGCAGTTGTCTTGTCTAACAAGCAAAAATGAACTGGAATGTGCACATCAGTGGAGGAAGGCATTGGGATCTTCTGAGGGCTAGATAACAAAATAGTCAATGTAGAGAATTAGGAAACAGCTGAAAACAATTAACATGTGTCATTCAGTACTGCAGTAATGTTTCACACATCACAGTTTGAACTATCATGCCTTTCATATCCATGAGAATCAAGGGTATGTGATCATTTTTGGCATCTGCAAAACAATATGTAATGAATGTCACAATGAACAATTGTTGACTTGATTTTGAATGGCTTTTTTAAGGGTTGAAGATATTGTAGACCCTTGGTTGTTGTGTATGAAAGTCATGGTCATTGAAACATTGTAATAGTGTGGAAAGCTTTTAATGTCACTGCATAAAATACTCAACGTAAGAACATGGCCTTGCTTCTTCAGCCCAGCAGTGCCGGATGGGATGAGAAATGGCAGTGCTGGGTAAACTACTGGTTTGAAAGAATCCCCCCAAAACGGTACAACATATATAACTCTCTAATGCTGTCTAAAATATTAAGGTTTAGAATTTCTAAATTAAATGTTAGTGTACTTGTGAACTTACCTCTAAAGTTCCTGGAGGCTTCATAGCGTGCGTCTTCACACCATAACACTGAACCTTAAGAGTAGAAGGGTGATGGTGCTCTCTGTTCCAAGTTGTTGCTGCTCCCATCCTGGGATGGATAATTTAGAAACTTTTGAAGTGCTGGGCTCATCCTGCATGGCATAGTGACATCTTCCAACTGCTGATGAACCTTGGATTTCAATATGCTCAGTCTCCCCCCGAAATGCAGATGTGAAAACTTAAGAAAAAGGACACCCTAATGGATATAGGTTTCACTTTATTTGGATAGTCAAAATGACCATCTGTAGATGCTCTACTGGTATTCACACTATAAAAACTACTAAAAAACATAGTTAATGTTTTCTAAGGTTAAGGATAGGGTTAGGGTTTTTAATTAGGGTTAGGCTAAGAGTTGGGGAAATGGTTAAGTTTAGGGATTGGATGAGCTTTAAGGTTAGGGTAAGTGTTAGTAGATAGGTAACTGAAATGTTATTGAAATGTTATTGATATTTTGTAGATTGTTATTGATACTCTATAAAGCATCTACAGATAGACAATCCAAATATAGTGTCACCTGGATATCTAATTATCATTAAGTTTCATCATTTTGAAAAATTTACACTTATTTGGCTGAGACTGTATATTGATTCGCTTGTATTTTGTTTCAATAAAAGTTTATACATTTTTGATTGACCATCAATATCTTCCTTGTGTTATTTTTTTACTGAATTAAATAATTTTGCGCATCTTATATTTTTCTGACTTATCATTCTGCACCTGTCCAAATCTGTTTTGAACTGGAACGACTGGACACCGTGGATTTAATCAATATTTTCAGTGTTTTCTTAACGTTTAGGCTCATTTGTAGCCAGAGTTGGTTAAGTTACTTTTTATTGTAAAAGTAACTTACCCAACTCTGCTTGTAGCTAGCTAAAGGTTAAACACTGCTAAATAGCTGTTTTCCCTTGCTAGCAAATGTTTGAGATTGTGTTCATGGAAGGCATTAATTTTCCCTATCTGGATAGGGATAAATTAGCTAACGACTAAAGTTACTGACAGCTCTAGCTTAAACCATGGAAAATGTAATTGAAAAACGCAACATAAATAAAGTTATTCATTTACTTAATAACGCTTTATTATAAAGTGTTACTTACCACAGAAGGTAGAAATTGCAATTTTGCCGACTCCACCCATTACTCAAAAGTTATGTCAGAAAAAAACTGGCATGGCTTCCTCTTCTTTAGTTTTACTGGCAGATTGCAACTGCCTGAAAGGTGCATATACTGCCACCTACTGCACCAAAGTGAGAGGCTGGTCACATAGGTGCACAGAACAAATAAACAAAATACCTTCTCCACAATGGGTGAAATCGGCTGAAATATGATTTAATGTGTATTATGTTATAACGAAATTCAATGTTTGAATAACATTATTGGATTACAGTAATATTTAGTTAGAGTATTGTGGTGCTCTATACTTACAACTTAAACATACAATATGTCGTTTTTGGCCGCCAAGGGGCTCTCAAACAATAGCAAAATATGTACTTGGATGATGTCTGGAAGTAGCATGGGATCATGGGTTTTGTTATCGTCGTCAATGACAACCTTCCAATCTAGCGTCTCCGGCAGAAAAAATTTAATGTATTGTTAAAAATATTATAACTTTATTCACATTATGTTTGGCGGGTCCCTGGAATTTACAGCAACTAGCGCAGTCAAAGATTATATGACGCCATTGACGGAAGAGAAAATGAAACGTCCCGTGTCTTCAAATTATATTACAAATTTCTCAAGATTTGAATATTTAGGATAATGTAAGTACACAACTAAGAAATATATATATAATATAGGTATAGTGATGTTTGCTTTTTTAATGCAAAGTACATCTTTTGTTATTGTTTTGGAAAACAAGATGTTGTACCTTTAAAGCTCATGAAAATTAGATTTTCCCTAAAAAAATGGCCAAGCATTGGGATTTGAGGGACATTCTAATGGACCAAAACTGCAGCTTTTGTGTAGTTTTCCCAGTCTGCAGTAGTCAGTACCAAAAATTAAACAGCTGTGGCTCATAAAAGCAACAGTCATGGAAATTTGGCAAAAAGTTACAGAAATGTAATGGAAAGATTTTAAATTCATTTAGTAAGAAGGTAGTCAGCAACACAGAACTGTGTAATAACTTTATCCAAATCAGTCAAGGGTCATGTAAAACTGTATTTTCATGTTTGTCAGGTTTATAATAAAAATATATATATTGTTGTAATTTCATAAGACTCTTAACCCTGCAAAGTCGATTGACGATCTAGAGCGTCAAACGCGATTATCTCATGAACCGTAAATAATGAGTGGTGGCACATCTCTGTGTGTTACTCACAGCCGGAGATATCGCGCCTCAAAGCCGACGATGGTCTTTCTTTTTGACTAAAAATATCACAGACAGGAAGTAGGAAGTCAAAATGACAAAATAACACATTTTTCAATAACATAGGACATCATCCTGCATAAAACAACCATTTTTGGAGTTGGATTTTAGCTGGGTTTTAAAAACGTATAGAAATCTAGTTAGAAATGAGTATAGCATTTTGATGTTGACTTGTTTGTATGGCCTCCAAACTTTGCACACTGGTCCAGGAGCCCTGGGGGCTTGAAAATAAGTAATAAAAAGCCTTATTCATTATAGTTTACTTGCTTTTACACATAAAAAACAACAAAATATACATACGTTCTTTAGTTTTTTGGGATATATATTTAATAAAACATAAAATTCAATGACCCAGGATGTTGGATTTCATTCATCCATGTTGTAGCCATGGGTCTGCTGAGTCCAGGACCATAAGGCACTTCACTGTAGGTCAGAGTATGACCTTTCTAGAGGTTAAAAAGTCAACTATATGCCAGGCGGACCTAAAACCTTTTAGACCTTGAAGGGTTAATTGAGAAATTGTGCAAGTGGTCTCAATCTTAAAATAAGGAAGATAAGCTTGTTTCTTTGCTGGGATATTTTGCAAAATACACTCACCTAAAGGATTATTAGGAACACCATACTAATACTGTGTTTGACCCCCTTTCGCCTTCAGAACTGCCCTAGTTGTACGTGGCATTGATTCAACAAGGTGCTGAAAGCATTCTTTAGAAATGTTGGCCCATATTGATAGGATAGCATCTTGCAGTTGATGGAGATCTGTGCGATGCACATCCAGGGCACGAAGCTCCCGTTCCACCACATCCCAAAGATACTCTATTGGGTTGAGATCTGGTGACTGTGGGGGCCATTTTAGCACAGTGAACTCATTGTCATGTTCAAGAAACCAATTTGTAGTGGAGATGAGTGGTACCCGGTGGGGTCTTCTGATGTTGTAGCCCATCCGCCTCAAGGTTGTGTGTGTTGTGGCTTCACAAATACTTTGCTACTTCCCCCGGGTTGTAACGAGTGGTTATGTCAGAGAAAGTTGCCCTTCTATCAGCTTGAAGCAGTCAGCCCATTCTCCTGTGACCTCTAGCATCAACAAGGCATTTTCGCCCACAAGACTACTGGATGTTTTTCCCTTTTCACACCATTCATTGTAAACCCTAGAAATGGTCCAACAACCATGCCACGCTCAATTGCTTGAATCACCTTTCTTTCCCAAGTTGGCACCCTTCTCTAGAGGGGCTAAACCTTCACCTAATTCATTAGAATGGGAAAATGAATCACATAAAAATGTCAATTAAACAATAACTAGTGGACCAATCAATTTCAAATCTACAAGTGCACTGCTGTGACTGGAATGGAATCAATATTGTGAAAACTGTGGCAAAAGAAAAGTAAGAAGAAGAAAATAATTCATAATTATATGACGCAATCACATAATAATCTCTCTCTAAACAATTTTTGGGAAAATTTACTTGTGACATGTACAAAGTAGATGTCCTAACCATCTTACAATAAACTATAAATTGTTAACATGACATCTGTCGAGTGGATGACAAAAGAGTTTTAAGGACTTCAACGTAAGTGTATGTAATTCTTGACTTTACCTGTGTTTGTACTGTATTAGTAAATTACTAGATTATCATTATTGCACTTGAATTTAATTTTATTAAATATTTACTTCCATTCAAATTCAAAGTGGATGTTGTCGTTAAAAACTGTAAGGATATTGTTTAAAATTATGATATCCGCCATGAATTGCATACCCAAATCTAACTGCTCGTAGTTCTGGACATGAAGCAAGAGGATGCATACGGTATGTGTGAAAACTGGCATATGGATCAGTGGTTAAGGTTTCTGGTTCGATTCCCAACTCTACCAAAAGGCGTTGTGTCCTTGACCATGGGCATTATCCTACTTTGCTCCAGGGGATGTCCCTGCATTCACTGTAAATCGATCTGAATAAGAGCATCCGCTAAATTACTTAAATGTAAATGTTTGACACAATTTGAAAGAAAACACTTTCAGTTTCATCGAGATGTAAAATTATTTAGGGACACCTGTCCCCGGGAGGTTAATTGAAATAAATAATTGAAATGGAATGTGGAGATGCACCTAATCCCAGTGTTGCCTAACTTGGGTGAAGCCATTGCCCGCCCTCCCCTTTCTTACAGGCCATTTAATCAAGGCCCAATCCCTCAGAGGCTTAATAAATGTTGCTGCCAGGTTTCATAAATGGAGGATCAATTATAATTGATTTCCCAGTCTGATACATTTATTAAAGTGACACCTATTTAAGCATTTGCCTACTCTTTCCGTCCATCAGCCACCACTCCTACTCCACACGATAGACCCAGTATACTGCTGACTATCCACACCGCTTTGGTAGCAACTATCAGACTTAGGAATTTCATTACAAAGAAATAATTGCCCAGGACTGTCAAGGCAGGTTGGACACGCATGGAGGCGGCAGTTCATTTCTCATGTTGGAGTGGCCTGAAGATGTCTTGCTTGGGCATAATTTGTTAACCACATGCTGTGTGTTATTGTGTGCTCAACAGACTTTTCAAGAAATAGAATTTCCCTTTAGAGCAAAATATATTTGTTCCAGAATGTTCCTGTCAAAGAAGCTGATCTTCCACTGTCATTCTGAACGCAAGGGAACCTCTGGTGATTATATCATCTCAGACTCAGTGGCCTATGCACGTCTGTAAAAATTGGCAGAAAACATCTGTCCGGGTAAAGAGTAATAATTTGCAAAATAAACATGCATAGTCACAACAAAACCAAAGCCTTTAATGCATGTGTATGGTGGCTTGGTGTTCTCAAGATGTCAGGGGATCTAATGATGATAAGGCTGTGAACTAAACTTGAGTGAAGCACATTTGTAAGTCAAATCTGCAGTAAAACTGGTAAAATGTTTTAGACAGTTCCACAACAACAATGGGGGGCTTCGGTGTGTATTTCTTATTCTGTCAAACACTTCTGAAATAGCAATTGTTACTACAAAAAAAGGTGATTATCTTGCATTCAGCAGACATTGCTTCTTGTCAATATGTTGGCTAAGTCCAACAAGATGTAGCAGATGGCACAGTGGAGTGAGTGATGACTGTATTATCTCATGCACTACACTAGGGTATAGGGCAGGCATCGCACAAGTTCTTTTTAGTTTACACTGAAATTAATTTCATCTAGCTCTGATGTAGGGGTTTCAAGATAGCATCTTTGAGTATTCTTTCAACATGTCGTTTTGTATATTTTGTATGGAGGGTGAAACCTCTTTATGCTCTTGAGAAGATGTGCATCTCAACTCCAGTGATGATTCTGTTTCCACAGAGGTGCTTCCTAAATGAAGGTTAGTGACATGAGTGACATCAATCTGAAGCCTTGAATAAAGGTGTGGACAAGGTTATATGAGTGACATCAAGCTGACTCCTTGAAGAAAGGTATGGACAAGGTTATATGAGTGACATCAAGCTGAATCCTTGAAGAAAGGTATGGACAAGGTAATATGAGTGACATCAAGCTGAAGCTTTGAAGAAAGGTATGGACAAGGTTATATGAGTGACATCAAGCTGACTCCTTGAAGAAAGGTATGGACAAGGTTATATGAGTGACATCAAGCTGAAGCCTTGAAGAAAGGTATGGACAAGGTTATATGAGTGACATCTAGCTGAAGCCTTGAAGAAAGGTATGGACAAGGTTATATGAGTGACATCAAGCTGAAGCCTTGAGTAAAATTATGGACAAGGTAACACAAAGGTCCTGCCGAGAGCATTGTAGATGTATTTGATACGAGCTTAGTTTTCCTCTGCCCAAGACCCACTCTTCTTGCATCTCTTCCAGACAGGTTGGAATGTGTATGACCAGTTGCTCTCAATAGCAACATTTTTTTTAAAAGCATGTATATGTGACAATATTTCATTAATATTAATTCCTAGACACCTAACCATACAAAGTCATTATCAAACGTGTGCACATTATCTCCAGATGAGATTTCTCTCTACCATGAATGTAACTCGATATCTCTCTCTCTAACATGAATATAACCCGATCGCTGTCCATATCATGAATGTTATCCGATCTCTCTCTCTACCATGAATGTAACCCATTAACCCAATCTCTCTCTACCATGAATGTAACACGATCTCACTCTACCATGAATGTAAACCAATCTCTCTCTCTCTACCATGAATGTAACACGATCTCTCTCTCTCTACCATGAACGTAAACCAATCTCTCTCTCTCTACCATGAATGTAACCTGATCAATCTCTATATCATGAATGCAACCTGATCTCTCTCTCTACCATGAATGTAACTCGATCTCTCTCTACCATGAATGTAACACAATCTCTCTCTCTACCATGAATGTAACCCAGTCTCTCTACCATGAATATAACCCGATCGCTCTCTCTATCATGAATGTTACCCGATCTCTCTCTCTACCATGAACGTAACCCATTAACCCAATCTCTCTCCACCATGAATGTAACACGATCTCTCTCTACCATGAATGTAACACAATCTCTCTCTACCATGAATGTAACTTGATCTTTCTCGCTACCATGAATGTAGCCTGATCTCTCTCTCTATATCATGAATGTAACCCGATCTCTCTCTCTTCCATGAATGTAACACCATCTCTCTCTCTACCATGAATGTAACCCGATCTCTCTCTCTCTACACTGCAAAAAATGATTTTTAAGAAAGTAATAAAAGTATTTTTTCTAGAAAAGTTGTATTATTTTAAGTCTCAAAATAAAAAAATATTGCCAAGCATTTTTCACATAATACAAATAGGTATATTTTCCCAAATTAAAACTTTTTCTTAATAAGATTTAACAACTAATTTCAAGCTCAATTCAACTAGTAATAAAGTGTGGACATACTGTACGTTGGATACCTAAAAAACAACACTGTCCTTCACTGCTTCAATGGCGTAATATGTATGTTACACATCTGAGGAACTTGCAGGAGCTGGAGACTGGGGTTCACTGCCTCACGGAGACAGTTTTTTTACATCAATTCTTTGTATATGGAATTGTATCTAATCAGATTACTTAACTATATAAGAATAACTCATTATATTATTAAAAGACGTTGCATTATAGTACAACAGTCCTGGAACACGTAGTCTATATGCACACACACACACGTTCGTTTATTGAATTAGGTACGCAGGTAATATCTTTCAAACTGATTTATGGTGAGCTTCTTTTCAAAACGTGATATCTGTTTGAATGTAAATGCTACAAATGAGTATTGCACTGTACTGTAGGCTACATAGAACTTACTGTTTTCAGAGTAGAGCATTTTCAATGGTCTAGTGCCATTCTGTGGCGGTAATAGATCATTTAATGGTAACTAAATGTACTGATTGGTGACGTGGTATGACAGCGAGCAATTTATCGCACCATCTGTATTGGGTATGGAACATATAAACAATTGTACTTCATAAACTAATAGTGCGCTTCACAGGTTACTTTTTAAAGTTTTCAAAAGTATACTTAAAATAAACTATAAGTATTTTTAAAGTGTACTAAATAAACTATAAAGTGGGCATATTTCGTTTACTTATTATATAAATAGGCATACTTACAAAAATAAACTTGAAGTATACTTTTTTGTAGGGGAAGACAAGCTAGCCAGCCTTTCGCCCTTTGCCTCACAACTAGTTTGACTAGTTGATAAAATGTTTTTAATAATAATTCAAGCGACTACGTTCTGTGTTGCATTCGGTACAGCAGGTTGGATCGTTTTTATAGCTGTTCGCTAGAATGTTCAGTTATGTCATAAACATGGGAAATATTAGAGTGAGGAAGAGCGAGGAAAACGAACATTGCAACTCCATATGTGCCCTTGTTATTTAGAGTAACAAAAGCATAATTCATGTAATTCAAAGACAAACTATTGCCAGTCAGATTGTATGAAGGGATTTTGAATTGTAATTTCTGAAATATCCTACTACTTCCTACTACTATATCCTACTATATCCTACTATATCCTACTATATCCTACTATAGGCATCACGGAGTGCCTGGACACAGAACTTGGCCGTGCTAACATGGTAATATACAGTATCACCAAGATGCCTTATTGCACTTATAACCCAGTTACCATAATTGGAGCATTACAATGTGATGATGAAGCACCTGTGGTATACTGTCTCATAAATCAAAGCTGGTTTGTGGTTATATATACAGCTCTGTAAAAAAAATTATGGACCACCGAAAAAAGGTTTCTATACTGACAACTTCAATTTCTCTCAAATTCTAAATACAAACATTCTCATTCAGAGTCTTTATTTTCAGGAGATGTCAACTAGGTCAAAATAACAAAACAGATGCAATGTTGTCAGATTTCAAATAATGCAAAGAAATAAGTTAATATTAACTAGAATTGGTACAATTTCTGGGGAAATTGTGTGAAGTGTTCTTGCCGCCACTAGTAGCATGATTAGCTTCTTATAGTATAGATCATTACATAACAGTAAAGACCAGTAGAGGCTATAGAGACCAGTACAGATCAGTACATATCAGTAAAGACAGGTAGAGACCAGTACAGATCAGTAGATATCAGAGAAGACCA